>SJYQ01001863.1:370158-382590 GCA_006410935.1 Redunca redunca | reverse complement strand
TCAGGAATTTGTAAATAGATTAGCAGTGCTATTCCAGAGTCTCTACAAACCATTCTTTTAAGTCCTCTCTTTTTTATGTTTTTTGTGTGTGTCTTTGAAGACTGTAGCTCAGACAGTCTAGTCCTCCTTTTCATTGACTCCTTGCACTTGAGAGACTTTAGATGATACTCCTTCTAATGTTTTTTCACCTCTGAAAAGATATTCAATAAGCTTTAATTACTGACTATATGATTATCTGGTCAGCAGGAGAGCTAATTAAGAGTTGAACATTACCAAACGTCCATATATCCTAATTTGTTCATAAAAGAAAAAGCACATTTTACTTATTACCCATTAAAATTGCATCTAGGTCAACATTACTACACCCACTCCAGTGTTCTTGCCTGGAGAATCCCAGGGACGGGGGAGCCTGGTGGGCTGCTGTCTGTGGGGTCGAACAGAGTCAGACATGACTGAAGCAACTTAGCAGCAGCAGCAGCAACATTACTACAAAATTTGTTTTTGTATTTGGTATTATGGACCATAGGCCAGTAACTTACCACTTTTAAAAGTAAATCTTCNTTGGTATTATGGACCATAGGCCAGTAACTTACCACTTTTAAACGTAAATCTTCAGAGCTAACAGTATCTAACTCTCAGAATTATTGCAAAGTTTAAAGACATCTATGTGAAATTTCTTTGTCAATATCTATATGCTATACAAAATATTTTTCTAAATATAAATAAGATGAAATCAGACATCTGTGCTCTAAGGAAATTCAATGCATGAAAATTCAAATATATAAAACATAGACTACCAACAAAAAATTTATAGGCATAGCAGTTTTCAGTTTTAAGATGGTTCATATTAAGAGAAAGATGAGACAAATATTTTTGTTTGCTTTTTAAGCTTTCATTTTTTAGCTGCAGAAGTGACAACTTCAGATTAAGTTATTTATTAAAGGCCAAAAGTGTACTAAGTACAAGGGCTACAACTATGATTTAAGTGTTAATAGCATTTCACCATTTCCTTTTCCTTCACAAGGAGAATTTACATAAATGTTCATGCACAGGGTAACATTTAAATGAGTTGAAATAAAGTTGGAGTTGTTATAAGAGAATTGTTACTCTACTTTCTTCTCACCAACCTCACCCTATCTAAAAAAAAGATAAAGAAATTCCATGTCCAAGGAAATAAGAAAACAAACTGTAATAAATAAATAAATAAACTTAAAAACACAAACAATGAAGGACATCTTTATGACACTGTAAAATCTATATACACAGAAGGAAAGCAAATTAGAGCCAATTCATAGCCCCTCATCTCTGATACTGGCCCAGAACTCAAAGTTATTTATTAGATTTGCCTTTAAAATGACAAATTTGGGAGCATAAAGAAAACCATGGGAGGAGTGACAATGTCCCCAGAGGTCCCAGTTTCATAATGCAGGACAAAAAAGAAGACAGAGTTGAAAAAAGAAACGTGATATCACCTATGTATTCTGGAATTTAACCATCTAATCCAATGTGTGATGAAAGCTGAGAGAAGATGAAGTGGAGATGAAACATATGGAACAGAAGGAAAGAGAAGATGCTGCAGAGAGTAGGTGCAGAAGACAGGAGCAAAGAAAAGCAAACCTCAAGAAGCAAGTCTTAAAAAGTGAAAACAATAAGCTGAGACTGGCTAACAGTAGGGAAGCAACAAAAGAGATAGATAAAGTACCAGAAAAGTGAAAGTGAAGTCACTCAATCGTGTCCAACTCTTTGCAACCCCATGGACTGTAGCCTACCAGGCTTCTCCATCCATGGGATTTTCCAGGCAAGAGTACCAAGTGGGTTGCCATTTCCTTCTCTGGGGATCTTCCTGACCCAGGGATCAAACATGGGTCTCCCACACTGCAGGCAGACACTTTAACCTCTGAGCCACCAGGGAAGACCAGAGGTAATCCCAATGCCCTAAGAATGATATGGCAGAAGCAAATATTTCTACTACCTCTGAAGACACAACAGTTATTCAAGGCCTAGAAAATTCAAAATTTAGGCAAGGCACAGAGTCTTCTGAAGAGGGCACTACAAAAGTGTTTTTCCTAGTGTCCTAGGTACATGGGCTTCAGATTCTCAGAGAGCAGCTTCATTCAAATGTCTGTTCAAAGTGATTATCTGGCTGAAACAAGCAAGGCCACATCAGGAGAAGAGTGAGAGAGACATAGTTCATTCTCCATGCAGACCGGTTAGCTCAGAACACAGGTCTTAAAAGGAAAACACATATTTATTGTGTGACATGGAGATGGAAGTCAGCTTCAAATGATGCCTGATAATGTTGCCAGGTGCTGTATTGAATTTTAAGTTCCATGTAGAAAGGGTGGTAAATTCCCTTTGCTGATAAGAAATGCTGTATGCATGGGTAGATTTCTTTTCCCCTTCCAGATATGGAAATTTCAGTTGCTTTATTAACATTGTATATGCTAGATTTCCAGAGAACTGAATCTAAGATTTCTCTTTTTCTCTCTTATACTATCTTTCTCCATTTTCTGTTTCAAGATGTCTCTGAGTGTCTCTTTTGTTCTTGGGAAACAATACATGGGCCTGGATTGTATAAAAATCAACCCAGGGTTCTGGAAGCATACTTTTGCTTTTAATAAATACTTTAGGTGTTTGGATATGTTTGCATTTTCTCAATTGTTGTGTGTTTAATGCTGTGTTAATGTTAAAAGTGAGAAATGTGAAATGTGGGGTTGACTTAATTCAACCTCAAAGGACCTAAAGAAATTAACACTTGTTTTGGTAGAAGGTAGCCAATGTATTCAGAGAAGGCAATGGCACCCCACTCCAGTACTCTTGCCTAGAAAATCCCATGGATGGAGGAGCCTGGTAGGCTGCAGTCCATGAGGTCACTAACAGTTGGACACGACTGAGCGACTTCACTTTCACTTTTTACTTTCATGCATTGGAGAAGGAAATGGCAACCCACTCCCGTGTTCTTGGCTGGAGAATCCCAGGGACGGGGGAGCCTCCTGGGCTGCCATCTCTGGGGTCGCACAGAGTCGGACACGACTGAAGCGACTTAGTAGTAGTAGTAGCCACCAATGTATTTGCTATAGGAACCTTGTCCTTACTCTCCCTGGGTGCATGGGTAAAACTTCACTTGTTGGAGATGAAAAAGAATAACAAATTGGCTAAGAAAATATATTGGTTTATGATTCTTTTGAACTAAACCTTAATGAATTTGAACTCCCTATTTTAGTTGCAAAATTCAAGGGACATACAATTATAGCAGTCTTGATTACTCTGAGATTTGGGTAGTTAGAGGGGCTCATATTATTTATACATATTACATTTTGATTTACTGTGTAAAATACATTGAAGCTATTATTTGTAGGTTCTAGTGAAATGTGTTGAACATGGCTTGTATATTTTGAATTGGAAATGGAATAGATTGTAAAGTTTGGACTTAGGAAGCAGCATAGTCTTAGAGTTAACTGTTGGACCCATTTCAGAGCCTTCTTTTGTTAAAGGCTAATTCACCCACCTTGGATTCAGAAACCTCAGAAAAGCAACAGATAATTGGAGAGAGTATCATGAAGATGATACAGTGCTTACCTTCTTTATTCCTGAATAGATAGACAACAGGATTAAATGTTGAATCAAATAAGAAAATAAAAATCTGAAAAACATTAGCCCCATCCATCACTTATATTATGTGTCCATGAAGAACTTTCCTTTCCATTGTAATTAGAAAAGAATAGTAATAAAAAAGTTATTTTTCTCAAAACTTTTCTTACTCAAATATCCCCTAAGTAGGCCTGGCTTCCTAGTGGTGAACTTGAGAAAAAAACCTGGACATGGGTAGTTCAACTATTTCCTCTCTAATTCTTTGTGTTCTAGTATTCTGTAAAAGGGTAGGCAGGCACCTACTACTACCCCATGTCCCCCAGTGAGAGATGCCTAAGTGTATCTATATACAGCCTGCTGAGTCTTCCTCTGCTGGCTGGAAGACTACAGTTTAGAATGGGGATGTTTAATAAAGCTAATGTATTACTCTTCAGATTACCAAAGAACTGAATCTAAGATTTCTCTTTTTCTCTCTTATACTATCTTTCTCCATTTTCTGTTTCAAGATGTCTCTGAGTATCTCTTTTGTTCTTGGGAAACAATACATGAGCCTGGATTGTATAAAAATCAACCCAGGGTTCTGGAAGCATGCTGCTGCTGCTGCTAAGTCGCTTCAGTCGTGTCCGACTCTGTGAGACCCCATAGACGGCAGCCCACCAGGCTCCCCCACTTTTGCTTTTAATAAATGCTTTATGTGTTTGGATATGTTTGCATTTTCTCAGTTGTTGTGTGTTTAATGCTGTGTTAATGTTAAGTGTGCAGAAGCCACATAAATAAATTTATACCTTTAAACCCTATCAGCAATACATTTATTCCATTTTCAATGCCCAATATCCTTTCTTGCAAAGTTTTAGTTAGCCAATGAAACCAACTTACAGGGCATCTGTTCAGTGAAGAGTTTTTCTGAATGTCTGGCATAGATGATGGCTCTATTTTCACTGGTGATACAATCCTTTTGTTTTGTATCTTTGCAGTTACCTTTGCTGTTCTATTTGTCTCCAAAGACCATATGATTAAAAAACAAAGTACTTATCTATTTTTGTATCCCATCCATATAGCATTTAACAAATATTTAGTCAGTAGACTGATCATGCCACACTTTCACTTTTGATGGCATGTAGCCTTCTCAAATACACAGATTTATAGGGAATTTTGAACCAAACTATAGGAACAAAGCTTTGGAAGAAAACTTCATTCTGGATTAATATCCTTGTGCTTCCTTCTCTGTTTATAAAAAGACTCCAAATTTTTGAGCCTCAGTTTCTTTATCTCCACAAAGGGAGTAATAATACTTAAATAGCAAATTAGTTATTTTTGGAAACAAAAGAAACAATGTATATAGGTGCTCATAAAGTGCCTGCTATGAGGTACTCAGTAAGCATGAGCAATTACACTCCAAACTAAGAATATGGCTTTCTAGTGAATGACATATTTCCACTTCTAAAATGAATTTACTGATTCTTTATTTAAAGATACATTTTTCCTCATTTATTTCTAATAAATGACTGTCTAGCTAAATCATCCCATTTGAAGAATACCTTCTCACTGTCCTCTATTTACAATTAGGTGATTTCAAGAATTAGAAAATGATGCCAAGGGTTATCTACTTTACACAGGAAGAAAACTACATTCTTATTCAGTTCCATGAAATTCACAAGAAACTTTGAGGAAATATTAATATTATCCTACTAAATGTTATACATTTAAAACTACAGTGTGACTTCCCAAAGAATAATGGAGAAAAGGTAACTTTAGTCTCTAGTATATTTTCATGAGTGTGCTTTGTACAGGAAAACATATCCGCTACCTTAAAAATGATAGTACAGGAAAAAAATCATACTGCAATAAATTTCAGCAAAATCTAAATATTTATGTTTATATGTGTCATTTTCCCTTTATTTATCAATTTTATATTAGACACAGATATTTCTGTTTATATCATTCTACCTGTAAAGGATTTCTTTTTTTTTTAATGAAAGGGTAAAACAAAGTTAAGCAACCATAATTTCACCTATGTATTACTAAGCTTCTTATGTAGCTCTTTATTACTTTAGGCCTTACATTGTTTAATGTGGTTTAACTTAAAATTCTGTGGTATGTTTGCAAGTGAATAACTATTGTGAAACTTGAATATATGTATTTAATTTTTAGCAACATTAAAATATGTATTTTATAAATTATAACTCTCAAAGAACAAGGCTCAAATGATAGTCTCAGGAAAACAGTCACACATAGGTCTTCACGTTCTATAAGTTGTGAGAACTGAAAGTAAACCCTCATATAAATCTGGGAATTAGGAAGGATATCTAGAAGACAGTCAACACCCCTCCACTTCATTTTCAATGAGCAGATACTGAACATAGTGACCAACAGGGTTACAAGTTAGTCATGTTGGCTTCTTTCACTTTTCATTTATTATTTATCAATTCAACAAGCATTTTCTAGATGCTCAGATATGCAGATGACACCAACCTTATGGCAGAAAACAATGAAGAACTAAAGAGCCTCTTGATGAAAGTGAAAGAAGAGAGTGAAAAAGTTGGCTTTAAACTCAACATTCAGAAAACTAAGATCATGGCATCTGGTTCCATCACTTCATGGCCAATAGATGGGGAAACAATGGAAACAGTAGCACACTTTATTTTGGGGGGGCTAGAAAATCCTTGCAGGTGGTGACTGCAGCCATGAAATTAAAAGATGCTTGTTTCTCGGAAGAAAAGTTATGACCGACCTAGACAGCATATTGAAAAGCAGAAACATTATTTCCCAACAAAGGTCCATCTAGTCAAAGCTATGGTTTTTCCAGTAGTCATGTATGGATGTGAAAGTTGGACTATAAAGAAACATGAGGCCAAAGAATTGATAATTTTGAACTTTGGTGTTGGAGGAGACTCTCGAAAGTCTCTTGGACTGCAAGGAGATCCAACCAGTCCATCCTAAAGGAGATCAGTCTTGGAAATTCATTGGAAGGACTGATGCTGAAGCTGAAACTCTAATATTTTGACCACCTAATGTGAATAACTGACTTATTTGAAAAGACCCTGATGCTCAGAAAGATTGAAGGTAGGAGGAGAAGGGGACAACAGAGGATGAGATGGTTAGATGGCATCACCGACTCAATGGACATGAGTATGAGTAGACTCCGGGAGTTGGTGATGGACACGGAGGCCTGGAGTGCTGCATTCCATGGGGTTGCAAAGAGTCAGACACAACTGAGTGACTGAACTGAACTGAACCATGGGAAGACACTGTTAAGAGCTGGAGATGTATGTTAAGCAAAACTGTAGTCTTTCCTGGCTTTCTTGGCATTTAAAGCCTTGGGGACACTGGCAAATGTCACAGACTTATCCTTCATAATCAAGGATCATACAGGCTCTTATTTGATAAACATGCAGACAAGTCATTAAAAACTGTGTAATTAGCAGTTGTGAAAAACACATTGAAGCAGTATAAAGACACATAAACATGTTACAGTGATGTCTTTTCTGGAATAGGCTTCTTTGAGAAAGTAACGTGAATTGAGATCTGAAGAATGACTAGCAATCGTTAATTGGAATTGGGAGGTAGTCAGCTTTGAAGAAGAAAAAACAGCTTATATAAAGGCACAAGGTGGAAAGATAACACGACGTTTGCTTGAAATTGTAATCAGAAGGTGTTAGGCAGAATTTGATTCTGTAGCTTTTTAAAAAAGTTAATTTCATTAAGAGTGCATTAAAGAATTTTAAGGAGGGGAATTATATAATGTATTTTAAAAAAATAAAACATCACTCCATCCACACTTGGAAATGCATTGGGCTATTGGGAATCTACTGTACAGCGGGGAGCACAGCTCGGTGCTCTATGGTGTCTTAGAGGTACGGGGTGAGGCAGGCGGTGGAAGAGAGGGAGGCCCAAAAGAGAGGGGATATATGCACACATTTAGCTGATTCACTTCATTGTACTGCAAAAACTAACACAACAAGATAAAGCAACTTGCCCCAATTAAAAGGTAAATAAATAAATGGAGCAATTGGAAGTACAGTAGGAGTAATGAAGCGAACCTGAGTAAGAGACCTGTGTACTAAACAGGCGGGAAATGATAGCATCTTAGAATCAAACGGTGGTAATGGAGAAAAATACCCTGAATTCAAAGATATTTAGGAAAAGGAATAGCTAGAAGTTGATTGATATAGCATGGCAAGTTATAAAATCTGAAATCATTGGTACATTTTCCATATTCTGAATCAAGAATTAACCAATGTTCAAATTTTTCTAACATTTCAGCTCTCACTTGCAGAGTAAGTTTTGCATTGTCTAGAGAACTAACTGAAACAGTTTCATAAAATATGAAATATATTAGACTTGTACAAGTCATAAATTTGGGTCAATACTGAATTCAGTCTTCTGAACATTAATTTAACTAAAATTTCTATTTTCTGGATAAGAACCATTTTACCAATTATAGTCCTTTTCCAATTCTGTCCAAATAAGTGGACAATGTCTAATCTAACAAAAAATTAGGATGTATCACTTCAGGGAATACTTTCCCTACACACAGATAGAGAATACTAGATAACATTCTGGGTTGTTAGTTAATCTGTCTTACAAGCCCAGTGGCTTAGTTCTACAGATAAATCTCATACCAATAAACACAGTGTTCAGAATTACATCACAACAGATTGACAGATCACCACTTTTCATGGATTCAGAGTTACTCATGAATAATTGCTCTAACCTTGCCCAAGTAGAGCCTACAAAGCTCTACTTTTTCTGTTTCCTACCCACCTTCATGAACTCTGCTTTTGCTTAGTTTGCTCTTTGTGCTGATTCATGTACATGGCAAGTTTGCCCAAATTAGGCCGCCTGTAGAGGATAGTCCCTCTTTTGAAAGTGCTGCGAGATCCTCTATTGCTTCTCTCCCTGCTTTATTCATATTTCTGCCCAATATTCCTCTTCCTTTCTCTGTTGATACTTTTCTGACTTCTATTATTCAGTATCCTCTTACCTTGCTTATTTTTCATTCATACCTTTTATTTTCTTTTGATTGTGCTGGGTCTTCACTGCTGCGAGAACTTTTCTCTAGTTAGGATTGCAGGCTTCTCATTATGGTGGCTTTGCTTGATGTAGAAGGCATGATCTCTAGGCCCACAGACTTTAGAACTTGCACTCATGGGCTCAGTAGTTGCAGTTCCTGGGTTCTAGAGCACAGGCTGAAGAGCTGTGGTGCACAGGCTTAGTTACTTCATGGCATGTGGGATTTCCCAGACCAGGGATCAAACCTATGTCTCCTGTATTGGCAGGCAGATTCTTTACAACTGAGCCACCAGGGAATCACTCATTCATAGCTTTAACTAATATCTGATATTGATTCCTGAGTTGAGAATATCCCCTGGAGGAGGAAATGGCACCCTACTCCAGTATTCTTGTTAGAAGAATCCCATGGACAGAGGAGACTGGCGGGTTGCAGTCTATGGGGTCACAAAGAGTTGGGCATCATGGAGCATCTGAGCCACACACATTACTTAGTATTTCAAAACTCGTGCTTGCTTACTGTGGTAGACTGAATAAGGGCACCCTTCCACCTCTTGAAGATGTTCATGTCCCAGTCTCCTTCATCATAGTAAGGACTTTGCAGAATGATTAAATTAAAGGTTTTGAGATTACAAGATTATTCTAAATTATCCAGGTGGGCCAAAAGTTATCACAAGACTCCTTGTAAAGTGGAGGCAGGGTGATCAGATGAGTAGAACACATGGTAATGGAAACAAGAGATTGGAGTCATGTGGGGAAGAGGTCATGCACTAAGGAGTTTAAGCAGGCTCTGAAAACTGAAAAAGTCAAAGAAAAAGGTTTTCTTCTGAAGCCTCCTGAAGGAATGCAGTTCTACCTTGATTTTTGACTTAAGAACTCTAAAATTCTAAGAGTATGTTTTTATTATTTTAAGCCATTAAATTTGTGGCAACTTGTTATAGAAGCTATAGGAAACTAATACAGTTAGTTTTTACCTTCTCCATCTGAATGTAATCTTAAAGAAATTAGAAACTTAATCTTTTTTACCATTATATTATTATGTGTAGAACACTGCAACATAATTAATAATCATTTCTAAAGCAAATAAATTATATTAGGAAATAAAATTCTCACACAATCTAATATACACACAATAATGCATAAACATACATGTATACCACAAATGCTACAAGAATATATACTCACATCTAAAAAATACTATACTGCTCTTGGTTAATTAAATATATGCCTATGCACATATTTCAGAAACAGTTGACTAAAACATCTTTTAGTTTTCACAAATGTACACAGAATGCAGGCAAGGTAAAAAATGCTAATTTAAGTATAACACCCATACCCTAGTGTATTAGATGAATCATTTTAATCAAGGAGATGAGCCATTTTAATCAAGGAGATGAGCTTCTATATTAATGCCTGGTCCCTTCTGTTGGATGCAGTTGGATAACAGTAACATGGCTACTACAATTTACAGTGTATATTCTTTCCTAAAACAAAATTGACATAAATAAAAAAGCTTATTGTTATTACCGCAACTCAGCTAGCTCTTCAGCACCAGGTTTCTCAGCAATAGCAAGGGTATGACTTAGAGAGGAACAGTGAAAAACATACTTTAGCACGGAGCAAAAAAAAAAAAACAAAAAAACCCCTCTATTACTGAATTTGAAGGCTGATTTTTCTGCCCTTTGTGTGAGCAGGATTAACATTGGAGCCAGCCAGGGGCTCACCAAACTACTGTAGACTGACCTAGAAGCCACCTACAGTGGTATCCTGGCAACCCTGGATATTTCATTCAAGCCAGAAACCTTATAATAGTTCTACTTTAGTCTTAAGAGTGAGATTGTGATATACAGTTTGTTTGGAATTAAAATAAAAAGTCCATAATCAAATGTAATTCAGATGCTTATATCAATAAGTGGTTTTATCTGACTAGTTACACACTGCAACTCCCTTTGTGCACTTGTTATATAAGGAGGATAATCTTCAGCTTCTTCCTTTGCCAAATAAATTCCTTACCTACACTGATGATGCGATTTCCTAGTCCTCCAATGTATTCAGCTATTAAAATAGAATTGCGAATGTTGGAAATTTACATAGAAGCCGATCAGCAGTGTTCATTTTTAGAATAGCTAGAATTCCAAATAGAGATGCTAGGGAGCTGCAATCTGCCATTTTTATATTTGAAAGAAAGGCCTGTTCATTCAAAGAGCAGAAATGAAAAATCACAGAGCAATCATTTTTCTTTAAAATTCCTGGTTGATATAAAATTGCTATGTGTGCTTTATTTTATGGAAACAATGAGCAATTAAAATCCCTTTGTTTGTATATTTAGTTATAACATTTTGAGCAAAGCTGATCCAGCTAGAACTCAGAACATTTATTTTAAAGACCTAAGATATATCAAATTACAATTTATCCAGCCAATATTGCCAAGAAACTGAAATCATAGTATAGTTAATAAGCAGTTGGGGAAACATAGCATAAAAATTCGATCTTGAGCCTAATTTAGATTTGGCTCGATTTAAGATATTTCCAATTTTATTCACTTACTTCTAAAATTGAAACCTATCTCATTTAGAAACTATCACATAACAACCAAATTACTTATAATTCTAGTAGCCATTTTTATATTTAGATCTAGTTATCTTTTCAGAATTAAATACTGGATTTAAATTCCCATGTAGTAAATGTTTTTCCAAATTCAATTTAAATNNATGGACTCATTTTGATTTTGTGTTTTCCTATTTGATTTTTCATAAAATGAATAGATGTTAATGTTAAAGACTAATCTTTTAATAAACACATTTAAAGATACAACATAATTATTAATTTAAATATTCAAGTTGATCACCATTCCATTTTATAGCTTAACAGTTGGGTAAAGAGTGTTGTCAGCAGGAAAGTTTCAGGAAAAAGCCTTGAGAATTCACCTTTGAAAAAGCAATGAGAACACTGTCAAAATTTTCCAAATATCACTTTTTTTCATGACCTTGGGAATAAACCAAATGCTTGCAACAATTCTGGGGAGCACTTAATTAAGGAAAGAAAAGAAAAAAAAAAAACAGGCAAATCTCAGTAAGAACAGTAAGATTTGTGTTGTTTTAAATTGCTCTATTTCCATCACTCTCTTCCCAGCTCCATAGTAGCCTTGAAAATTAACTTCATAATCACAGTTAAAACCCACCAGTCTAAGACTTCATATTAGGCCATAAGAAGTGGTTCTTCATAAAGTTTTGAAAGATGGAAATCATACAAAGTATCTTCTCTAATAAAAGTGAAATGAAAACAGAAATCAGTTGCAGAAGGAAATCTAGAAAATTCATGACCATGTAGAAATGAACATGCTTCTAATTAATTAGAAAGTCAAAGAAGAAATCACAAAGGGATTAGAATATACTTTGGGATGAATGAAATAAAGGCACAACATATGAAAATCTGTGGGATACAGCTAAAGTAGTGCTTAGTAAGAAATCTATAACTGTATATGTCTCTATTAAAAAAAGGGAAAGTTGTTTAATCAATAACATAATCTTCTGCTTTAAAACACTAAAATTAGAAGAGCAAACTGAACTCAAATCAAATTGAAATAAGGCAATTAGTAAAACAGAGAATAGAAAAGCAATAGTGAAAATCAACAAAAAATAGTAGGATAGAATTGAGAATTCAGAAATAAGCAGAAACATTATGGTCAACTGAGTTTTTAAAAGGGTATCAAAACCTTGAACAATCATTTAATAACCTCTTAAAAATGGTACTGATACAACTGTATATTGACTGCTACATCATATCATATCATATACAAACAAAACAAAATAAGACAAAACAAAAAAAAAA
>SJYQ01001863.1:353692-369694 GCA_006410935.1 Redunca redunca | reverse complement strand
GAATCTATTTACTTTACAGAGTTTTTTCTAAGATATGAGGACAGCACATTTAATGTGCTTAACATAATATAGAGGAGGTTAAAGTTAGTTACTTTTATTATTATTATTACTATTACTATTCTTATTTTTGTCTTATTATCTCAATAGTTTAATGAATGTATTTGGCTGATTGTCTTTCCTTGGAGGATTAGAAATAATATTATTTGACCTTAACCAGTTGTGACTGATTCATTATATAACACAATTGTTTGATCCTTAATAGTAAAGGGAGAATATCCCATTATTTCATTTTCAATCTCACAAAATAAAAAGGAGTGAAATGAAAAGCAATAAAAGTATTGTAATTCACCTTCCTTTTGAGAAATCTGTATGCAGTTCATGAAGCAACAGTTAGAACTGGACATGGAACAACAGACTGGTTCCAAATAGGAAAAGGAGTACATCAAGGCTGTATATTGTCACCCTTCTTATTTAACTTATATATCATGAGAAACACTGGGCTGGATGAAGCACAAGCTGGGAGAAATATCAATAACCTCAGATATGCAGATAACACCACCCTTATGGCAGAAAGTGAAGAACTAAAAAGCCTCTTGATGAAAGTGAAAAAGGAGAGTGAAAAAGTTGGCTTAAAGCTCAACATTAAAAAACTAAGATCATGGCCTCTGGTCCCATCACTTCATGGGAAATAGATGGGGAAACAGTGGAAACAGTGTCAGACTTTATTTTGGGGGGGCTCCAAAATCACTGCAGATGGTGACTGCAGCCATGAAGTGAAAAGACGCTTACTTCTTGGAAGAAAGTTATAAACAGCCTAGACAGCATATTAAAAATCAGAGACATTACTTTGTCAACAAAGGTCCGTCTAGTCAAGGCTATGGTTTTTCCAGTGGTCATGTATGAATGTGAGAGTTGGACTATAAAGAAAGCTGAGGCCAAATAATTGATGCTTTTGAAGTGTGGTGTTGGAGAAGACCCTTGAGAGTCCCTTGGACTGCAAGGAGATGCAACCAGTTCATCCTAAAGATCAGTCCTGAGTGTTCATTGGAGGGCCTTATGTTGAAGCTGAAACTCCAATACTTTGGCCACCTGATGTGAAGAGCCAACTCATTAGAAAAGACTCTGATGCTGGGAAAGATTGAAGGCGGGAGGAGACAGGAATGACAGAGGATGAGATGGTTAGATGGCATCATCAACTGAATGGACATGAGTTTGAGTAAACTCTGGGAGTTGGTGATGGATAGGGAGGCTTGGCATGCTGCAGTCCATGAGTTCGCAAAGAGTCAGACACGACTGAGCAACTGAACTGAACTGAATTCATGTTTTAATAGAAATACTTCATACTAATAAATCAAAATAGTTTGGGGCCCAGAATATTTTTTTGAAATATCCTATTAAAATCAAATAACACTGTGTTTCATTTCTATGCCTAATTTACAGAAGTACAAAATCATAATACTACAGTTATTTTGTTCTCTGCATTGGAAGTAAGGATTTGGTACTCTGAAATAGGTATTATAACGTTTATCTGAATTGCAATGTATACACTGTAGCTTCAATTTTTTATGACTAGGGATATGTTTTTCTCAAATATTAATATTTCCCCAAATAGATTAGTCAATAAAAATGTAAAAACCACAATAATGAGTGCCTTTTAATTAAGTAGCTTTGTTTGTACTAAGTACAAGCAAACTGATTTAAGGTATCACTATATCCTACAGATTTTCACATGACGATATGAGATAATCCGTGCATGTATGCCTTATCTTGAGATTGTAAGACTTAAAAGGTCATGTCAAGATTGTAGACAACTGGTGAATCTGCAAAATTATATGCAAAATATGAGCTTGGACAATTTTCAGAGAGATGTTTGTACATTTAACCAGATTATTGAAAAACTTAACATAATCAGTCTAATGTTCACTTTAGTGTTACATAGCTCCCAAGTCTACAGTAAATATTCATGACTGTGTTTACCTATATATCAAAAGCATGCAAGAAACAACAGATGTCAATTTAATTAAAAGGAAAATTTTCCTTTTCTGCTTATGAATTTTAATTTTTAGAAACAAGTTTGATAGTTCAGATTTAACAAATATGTGTAAGGTTTACTTAATTTATCCATTTGATTATTCATACAGTTTTCATTTATTTGATAAATATTTAAACTACTGTATTCATAATAAATACATTAATAACATAAAACAAAATATTTATAACTTTTTGCAAAGTTATGACTTAAAAAATTTTCAGTCTGTAGGCTAATGTACATTCCCAGAGGGATTGCATTAAGTAAAACTGGGTTGCTAGAAAGTTAAGCTTATTAACATCATCCATTTTATTCCAAATTAAGCTATGCTGGCTGCACTTACTGGAGGATTAACTCATTGCAACTCTGGCAGTATCCTATGTTTACTGGGAATACATCATGAAAAACAGAAATGATCAAAGATCTGAAGACTGGAGCATCCCATTCTAACAGGGGCACCTTAGTCGAACTTTTCTCAAAAACACTTCACTGTTAATGAATCTGTGGGAGGAGAGGAAATCCAGACTGTGTTGCAGACACCCCCACTTGGGTGCCATGACTATGGCATTTTGTTAGGTGGAAAATGTAGCTTGGGAAGTAGAGGTTCAGTTTGCAACTTCTTGGTGAATGTTGTCAGATGAAAACATTCTGGAGGTAATGGTTGGGCAACAATGTTATTGAAATTAATGCCTTTAAACTATACACTTAAAAGTGGTTAAAATGTTAAATTTTATATATTATACCAAAATAAAAAATATGAAAATAATAACTTTTTTAAGAGGAAATGGAGCGGACAGATTTGTTCTATCTTGTTCTATCTATACTGTAAGAAGAGTTTTCCTACAGTTTCACATTACTGGTAAGCTAAGAATTGGAAGAACCAGGCAAGGAACAAAATACTTAGGAGCTATAAGGTATCTAAAAGTAATATAATGAATGATTCTGACAAAATTATATACTCTAAATTAAATTTAAATTAGTTACATATTTCAAGTTACTGAATCCTCAAATGCACAACCAACATTCATATCAAGGAATATTTTTAAATGATAAATCAATAACCCCTGAGGAGATGAAAATTTTTTCAACAAGTAACTGAGACACGCATACTCACAGTAGAGGATTCAGCCAATTTTAAAATGTGTACAATCTTTACAAATTTAGGACTAGCAGTTTTAATTCAAACATTGCTGCTGCTGCTGCTGCTAAGTCGCTTCAGTTGTGTCTGACTCTGTGCGACCCTAGAGACGGCAGCCCACCAGGCTCCCCCGTCCCTGGGATTCTCCATGTAAGAACACTGGAGTGGGTTGCCATTTCCTTCTCTAATGCATGAAAGTGAAAAGTGAAAGTGAAGTTGCTCAGTCGGGTCCGACTCCTAGCGACCCCATAGACTGCAGCCCACCAGGCTCCTCCGTCCATGGGATTCTCCAGGCAAGAGTACTGGAGTGGGGTGCCATTGCCTTCTCCGAATTCAAACATTA
Organism: Redunca redunca; assembly: GCA_006410935.1. Lineage (NCBI taxonomy): Eukaryota > Metazoa > Chordata > Mammalia > Artiodactyla > Bovidae > Redunca > Redunca redunca. Next base: position 366,184 of record SJYQ01001863.1, on the reverse strand, counting down.
GAATATATGAAATTAGATATTGTGGAGAGTCTATATAAAGAAAGATGTGCAGTAGTAATACTGATATAGCCACTACTATTGTTTATCACTAATAAATTTTTGATACTATTTTCTCCTTCTAAGAAATATAACTTGCATCATTTTAATTCTGAAAAGTTTGTAGCCATAGACACTGCCATGGTCTATAAGTAGTTGAAAAAAAAAAAAAAAAAAAAAAAAGAAATCATTGTAAAAGATTTTATCATTTAACTTTGGCTAATTTTTAACTCAACATATCAGCTTTCACATCTTGGAAGATCTTTGAAACTCTTATTTTGGAGACCTGTAATCTACATTGCCAGGAGAAATATCAATAACCTCAGATATGCAGATGACACCACCCTTATGGCAGAAAGTGAAGAGGAACTAAAAAGCCTCTTGATGAACGTGAAAGAGGACAGTGAAAAAGTTGGCTTAAAGCTCAACATTCAGAAAACAAAGATCATGGCATGTGGTCCCATCATTTCATGGAAAATAGATGGGGAAACAGGGGAAAGTGTCAGACTTTATTTTGGGGGGCTCCAAAATCACTGCAGATGATGATTGCAGCCATGAAATTAAAAGACACTTACTCCTTGGAAGGAAAGTTATGACCAACCTAGACAGCATATTAAAAAGCAGAGATATTACTTTGCCAACAAAGGTCCATCTAGTCAAGGCTATGGTTTCCAGTAGTCATGTATGGATGTGAGAGTTGGACTGTGAAGAAAGCTGAGCACAGAAGAATTGATGCTTTTGAACTGTGGTGTTGGAGAAGACTCTTGAGAGTCCCTTGGACTGCAAGGAGATCCAACCAGTCCATTCTAAAGGAGATCAGTCCTGGGTGTGCTTTGGAAGGACTGATGCTAAAGCTGAAACTCCAGTACTTTGGCCACCTCATGTGAAAAGTTGACTCATTGGAAAGGACTCTGTTGCTGGGAGAGATTGGGGGCAGGAGGAGAAGGGGATGCAGAGGATGAGATGGCTGGATGGCATCACCGACTCGATGAACCTGAGTTTGAGTGAACTATGGGAGTTCGTGATGAACAGGGAGGCCTGGCATGCTGCAGTTCATGGGGTTGCAAAGAGTCAGACATGACTGAGCAACTGAACTGAACTGAACTGAATCTACATCATGCTGCTGCTGCTGCTAAGTGGCTTCAGTTATGTCTGACTCTGTGCGACCCCATAGACAGCAGCCCACCAAGCTTCGCTGTCCCTGGGATTCTCTAGGCAAGAACACTGGAGTGGGTTGCCATTTCCTTCTCCAATGCATGAAAGTGAAAAGTGAAAGTGAAGTCACTTAGTCATGTCCTACTCTTTTTGACCCCATGGACTGCAGCCTACCAGGCTCCTCTGTCCATGGGATTTTCCAGGCAAGAGTACTGGAGTAGGGTGCCATTGCCTTCTCTGAATCTACATCATAGCAAAATGCTAAAAATTCAACATCTTTTACATTAAAAAAAAATAAATGTAAAGGATCATGGTGGTTTTGAAATTTAATGGATAGAAGTAATGATTCAACATCTGGCTAGCTGTTATTTCTTGGTAATTATTGTGGATACTAGAGAAAACCCACTTCTAGGGCTGAAGGAGAGTACCCAAAAAAGGACAAATTTGAAAGAGGAATCTCCCCACCATGTCCTGGAGTTCAGACATTGGAGAGGAATGGTTGTAGCCGACTGTATAGTTGCCATGGTCAGAAAAAGCAGAAAACAACACTTTATAAAGAATAGGCAAGCTACAGCCAGAGGACGATGGCCACAGGAGGTGATAGCCAGGCCAGCCAGGTCTGCAGGCTTGCTTTAGGAACCTTGCACTGTATGTATGTGAATGGGGGAAAGCTCAAACAAATGTCCTCACTCCGCATTACTGACCAGGTCTGCCATGCCACAACCTAGAGAAAGCCCTCTTCCTTCAGTGTTGTTTCAGACCCCCTCCTGAGAAAGTTCAGCATCAGGCTCACTCAAAAGGAGAAAGACTTTACAGAATTCTCTCATGATCACAGAGTAGGTATTAAAGAATGGATTTGAGCTGAGAGACACACAATGATACTGTCATTTCTTTTTAAAGTATTTTGGGTGCAATCCTATTTTTTATTTCATCATGTTTCAAATGCTTCTTGTAGAAAAGTAAAGGCTTCACATCCAGGAGTAAAAACTAATATTATTTAAAAGGGCACTCGTTCTGTATCTCTCCAAACAGAAGTCTAAGATGGAGACTTCACAACTGTTTTGTTTTGTTTCTCAGTTTGGTTCTTCTTCATTTTTTTTTTTTTTCATATTCAATTGCAAAAGAAAAAAACGTTGATGTAAAAAGCAAATGGTAATACTCTTTCCACAAAGCTGGGTTTCCTCCATATCAGTTGATTTCTTTTTACCCTTTCATTCATGAATAGTCAATAAGTGTTTATTATACGGCGCTTGCTGGGTAATGGGTGAAAATAAACATAAATTTTGCCCTCAAAGAGTTTACTATTATAGCAGAAATGTTTCTCCTTGATGAAGAATTCTTCAATTTTCTTGGCTGTCATACCTTTGTAGTAGATCAGTGTAATACTTGGAGTTGTATACTTCAAAAATGCTACTTTTTTATTTGTGAAGAGAGGATGGAAACAAAGACAAAAGTAGAGGGATAGTGGTCGTGAAAAAGAGACAATTCCAATATGATATTTCAAGACTAATCCAAACTGAGAGACAGATTTAGTAATTGTCAGAGAGAAGAAACTGAAGTTATCTTGAGAGGAATTTTAGGACATTTTACTATGTTTGTGTGTATTCTTTTTCTTTTGAAACTTGTAAACGTTTTTTTGTGTGTGTGAATTGTTGATGCTAGTCTAATGATAAATATAGCTGACTCAAGATCATTCAGGTGTATTTCAGTGCCCAAAGCGGAGGAAGGCGTCAATAGTCTATGTCGCATAAATAAAGATACAAACAGAAGCATGACTGTGATAAAGAAATATTTGTGATGTTGAGAGTAAATTATAAGTCCTGACCTCCTTTGGATACTAACAAAATTGTTTCCTTGAAGTTTTCTTTAATAAAAATGCAATGAGCTTAGGAGTAAAAATAGATGGGGAAACAATGGAAACAGTGACAGACTTAGTTTTGGGGGGCTCCAAAATCACTGAAGGTGGTGACTGTAGCCATGAAATTAAAAGATGCTTGCTCCTTGGAAGAAAAGCTATGACTAACCTAGTTCAGTTCAGTTCAGTTGCTCAGTCATGTCTGACTCTTTGCAACCCATAGATTGCAGCACGCCAGGCCTCCCTGTCCATTTCCAACTCCCGGGGTTCACCCAAACCCATGTTCATTGTGTCGGTGATGCCATCCAACCTTCTCATCCTCTGTCGTCCCCTTCTCCTCCTGACCTCAATCTTTCCCAGCATCAGGGTCTTTTCAAATGCGCTCTCCACATTAGGTGGCCAAAGTACTGGAGTTTCAGCTTCAACATTAGGCCTTCCAACGAACACCCAAGACTGATTTCCTTTAGGATGGACTGGTTGGATCTCCTTGCAGTCCAAGGGACCCTCAAGAGTCTTCTCCAACACCACAGTTCAAAAGCATCAATTCTTCAGTGCTCAGCTTTCTTCACAGTCCAACTCTCACATCCATACATGACTACTGGAAAAACCATAGCCTCGACTAGACGGACCTTTGTTGGCAAAGTAATGTCTGTTTTTTAATATGCTGTCTAGTTTGGTCATAACTCTCCTTCCAAGGAGCACGTGTTTTTAATTTCATGGCTGCAATCACCATCTGCAGTGATTTTGGAGCCCCCCCAAATAAAGTCAGCCACTGTTTCCCCATCTATTTGCCAAGAAGTGATGGGACCAGATGCCATGATCTTAATTTGCTGAACATTGAGCTTTAAGCCAACTTTTTCACTCTCCTCTTTCACTTTCACCAAGAGGCTCTTTAGTTCTTCTTCACTTTCTGCCATAAGGGTGGTGTCATCTGCATATCTGAGGTTATTGATATTTCTCCCGGCAATTTTGATGCCAGCTTGTGCTTCCTCCAGCCCAGCATTTCTCATGATATACTCTACATATAAGTTAGAACTGGAATTGGAACAACAGACTGGTTCCAGATAGGAAAAGGAGTACATCAAGGCTGTACACTGTCACCCTGCTTATTTAACTTATATGCAAAGTACATCATGAGACCAACCTAGACAGCATATTAAAAAGGAGAGACATTACTTTGTCAGCAAAGGTCCATCTAGTCAAAGCTATGTTTTTTCCAGTAGTCACATATGGATGTGAGAGTGGACTATAAAGAAAGCTGAGTGCTGAAGAATTGATGCTTTTGAACTGTGGTGTTGGAAAAGACTCTTGAGAGTGCCTTCGATTGCCAGGAGATCCAACCAGTCCATCCTAAAGGAAATCAGTCCTGAATATTCATTGGAAGGACTGATGCTGAAGCTGAAACTCTTATTCTTTGGCCACCTCATGCGAAGAACTAGCTCATTAGAAAAGACCCTGAGGCTGGGAAAGATTGAAGGCAGGGGGAGAAGAGGATGACAGAGGACAAGATGGTTAGATGCACATCACCAACTCGATGGACATGAGTTTGAGTAAGCTCTGGGAGTTGGTAATGGACAGGGAAGCCTGATATGCTGCAGTCCATGGGGTCACAAACGGTCAGACATGACTGAGTGGCTGAACTGAATTGAGCTTAGGGGTAAATTAGGAAAAGACATGGGTAGGTCGGCTGATGGTATTGTTATGGACAGAAATTGAAGTATAGGAAATAGCTAGATGGTGCTAAAAAATATATATTTCTGCATGGAAATGTTTATTTGTAAATTTCCTTTCTGTGTTAATTTGTACCCTTCCATCATAAAAGCTCAATCTCTATAGAGGACTCTTGCATAATCAGTATATGGTTAATGTAATAAGACAGAGTCTCTCAGCTGGGTAGCTTTATTATTTTTCACCTTAATCTTCCTTAATATATGCAATTTATTTTCCTTAGAGTAGACATGTGTGTTAAATCTGAAAAATTTACAACTGGATTTCCCCAAAAGCAAATTAGATTCAAAATACAATAATGGTCAGCTTTTCTCACACTGTTTATATATTATTTCTAATTCTTTAACTATGCTTTGCTTTTCCTATGTTAAATTCCAAATGTAGGCTCAATTAAAGGATTTAGGAAATTTTTTTTAAATGATACATGATTTTTTCCACAGTTACTCTCTATTTCATTGACTGACACTATATATTTTCACAATCATTGTTAAACAAAATTTATTTAGTGAACTAATTTCTGTCTTTAAGTTGACTGCCTCCTCAACACCAGTAAATTCCACCAAACCAGGGACCATCCTGTCTTATTCACCAGTGTCCCATCACTGAAAATAGTCCTGGTTCAATAAATATCTGTTAAAATAATGAATGAATGATTCATGTATTGGCAAATATATGCATAAAAGATCTATAAGTATTGTTATCACCTTGATTATCACATATTGCTGAAGCCTGGCTTGGAGAATTTTGAGCATTACTTTGCTAGCTTGTGAGATGAGTGCAATTGTGCAGTAGTTAGAGCATTCCTTGGCATTACCTTTCTTTGGGATTAGAATGAAAACTGACTTTTTCCAGACCTGTGGCCACTGCTGAGTTTTCCAAATTTGCTGACATATTGAGTGCAACATTTTCACAGCATCAATATATATTTAGGATTTGAAATAGCTCAACTGGAATTCCATCACCTCCACTAGCTTTGTTCATAGTGATGCTTCTTAAAGCCCACTTGATTTCACATTCCAGGATGTCTGGTTCTAGGTGAGTGATCACACCATCGTGATTATCTGGGTCATGAAGAACTTTTTTTGTAGAGTTCTTCTGTGTATTTTTGCCACCTCTTATTAATATCTTCTGCTTCTTTTAGGTCCATACCATTTCTGTCCTTTATTTAGCCCATCGTTGGAGGAAATGTTCCCTTGGTATCTATAATTTTTTTGACATGATCTCTAGTCTTTCCCATTCTATTGTTTTCCTCTATTTCTTGGCATTGATCGCTGAGGAAGGCTTTATTTCTCCTTGCTATTCTTTGGAACTCTGCACTCAAAAGGATATAACTTTCCTTTCCTCCTTTGCTTTTCACTTTTCTTCTTTTCACACCTATTTGTAAGGCCTCCTCAGACAGCCATTTTAATTTTTGCATTTCTTTTTTCTTGGGGATAGTCTTGCTCCTTGTCCATACTTCAACAGGCACTCTGTCTATCAAATCTAGTCCCTTAAATCTATAGGGTTTTGATTTAGGCCATACCTGAATGGTCTTGTGGTTTTCCCCACTTTCTTAAATTTAAGTTTAAATTTGGAAATAAAGAGTTAATGACCTGAGCCACAGTCAGCTTGGGGTCTTGTTTTTGCTGACTATATAGAGCTTCTCCATCTTTGGCTGCAAAGAATATAATCAATCTTCTTTTGATATTGACCATCTGGTGATTTCTCACTTTAGTTCCTCATTAAACTCAAACAGAAATTCACATTAATTTACCAAAATTACATGTCAGGTTACTATGTTTATTAATAATGAAGTTAACTTTTCAGCTCATATAATATTTAAGAAAAATGTTACATTTTCTCAGCAAACTTTTTATCATGAAGAACAATTTCTGAAAAATTATTTCTGTAACACTTAATATTAATAAGTTACAATATTTGCCTTAGCAACTTACCCTTCATGAACTATGAATTAAGGCTAACATTTATAAGAAAATATCATTGAATAAACAAACTATTATATTTTGCAATATCTGAAAATATGCCTGAAATAAATAGACCTTGGAATTCCATCTCTGTTTCCAGGTCACTCTTCTAATTTAAAATATTTGTGTGTTCACTCTGATATTCTTGTGTGGAAAATCCAATGAACAGAGGAGGCTGGCATGGGATCACAAGAGTTGGACATAACTTAGCAACTAAACAACAAAATTGAAGGTCAGGAACCATGGCCGTAAGGAGATACCCTCATTCAAGGTAAGGAGCAGTGGCTGTGCTTTGCTGGAACAGCCGTGAAGAGATGCCCCACGCCCAAGGTAAGAGAAACGCAAGTAAGATGGTAGGTATTGCAAGAGGGCATCAGAGGGCAGACACACTGAAACCATACTCACAGAAAACTAGCCAATCTAATCAAACTAGAACCACAGCCTTGTCTAACTCAATGAAACCAAGTCATGCCTGCAGGGCAACCCAAGATGGGAAGGTCATGGTGGGGAGGTCTGACAGAATGTGGTCCACTGGAGAAGGGAATGGCAAGCCACTTCAGCATTCTTGCCTTGAGAACCCCATGAACAGTATGAAAAGGCAAAATGATAGGATACCAAAAGAGGAACTCCCCAGGTCATTAGGTGCCCAATATACTACTGGAGATCAGTGGAGAAATAACTCCAGAAAGAATGAAGGGATAGAGCCAAAGCAAAAACAATACCCAGTTGTGGATGTGACTGGTGATAGAAATAAGATCCGATGCTGTAAAGAGCAATATTGCATAGGAACCTGGAATGTCAGCTGTGAATCAAGGCAAAGTAGAAGTGGTCAAACAAGAGACGGCAGGAGTGAACGTCGACATTCTAGGAATCAGCGACCTAAAATGGACTGGAATGGGTGAATTTAACTTAGATGACCATTATATCTACTACTATGGGCAGGAATTCCTCAGAAGAAATGGAGTAGCCATCATGGTCAACAAAAGAGTCCGAAATGCAGTACTTGGATGCAATCTCAAAAACGACAGAATGATCTCTGTTCGTTTCCAAGGCAAACAATTCAATATCACAGTTATCCAAGTCTATGCCCCAAACAATAACGCTGAGGAAACTGAAGTTGAATGGTTCTATAAAGACCTACAAGACCTTTTAGAACTAACACCCAAACAAGATGTCCTTTTCATTATAGGGGACTGGAATGCAAAAGTAGGAAGTCAAGAAACACCTGGAGTAACAGGCAAATTTGCCCTTGGAATGCGGAATGAAGCAGGGCAAAGACTAATAGAGTTTTGCCAAGAAAATGCACTGGTCATAGCAAACACCCTCTTCCAACAACACAAGAGAAGACTCTACACATGGACATCACCAGATGGTCAACACTGAAATCAAATTTGTTAGATTCTTTGCAGCCAAAGATGGAGAAGCTCTATACAGTCAACAAAAACAAGACCAGGAGCTGACTGTGGCTCAGATCATGAACTCCTTATTGCCAAATTCAGACTTAAATTGAAGAAAGTAGGGAAAACTGCTAGACCATTCAGGTGTGACCTAAATCAAATCCCTTATGATTATACAGTGGAAGTGAGATATAGATTTAAGGGCCTAGATCTGATAGATAGAGTGCCTGATGAACTNAGACAGGGATCAAGACCATCCCCATGGAAAAGAAATGCAAAAAAGCAAAATGGCTGTCTGGGGAGGCCTTACAAATAGCTGTGAAAAGAAGAGAGGTGAAAAGCAAAAGAGAAAAGGAAAGATATAAGCATCTGAATGCAGAGTTCCAAAGAATTGCAAGAAGAGATAAGAAAGCCTTCTTCAGTGATTAATGCAAAGAAATAGAGGAAAACCAACAGAATGGAAAAGACTAGAGATCTCTTCAAGAAAAGTAGAGATACCAAGGGAACACTTCATGCAAAGATGGGCTCGATAAAGGACAGAAATGGTCTGGACCTAACAGAAGCAGAAGATATTACGAAGAGGTGGCAAGAATACACAGAAGAACTGTACAAAAAAGATCTTCACAACCAAGATATTCACGATGGTGTGATCACTCACCTAGAGCCAAACATCCTGGAATGTGAAGTCAAGTAGGTCTTAGAAGACATCACTACGAACAAAGCTAGTGGAGGTGATGGAATTCCAGTTGAACTATTTCAAATCCTGGAAGATGATGCTGTGAAAGTGCTGCAATCAATATACCAGCAAAATTGGAATACTCAGCAGGGGCCGCAGGACTGGAAAAGGTCAGTTTTCATTCTAATCCCAAAGAAAGGCAATGCCAAAGAATGCTCGAACTACTGCACAATTGCACTCATCTCACACACTAGTAACGTAATGCTCAAAATTCTCCAAGCCAGGCTTCAGCAATACGTGAACCATGAAATTCCTGATGTTCAAGCTGGTTTTAGAAAAGGCAGAGGAACCAGAGATCAAATTGCCAACATCCACTGGATCATCGAAAACGCAAGAGAGATCCAGAAAAACATCTATTTCTGCTGTATTGACTATGCCAAAGCCTTTGACTGTGTGGATCACAATAAACTGCGGAAAATTCTGAAAGAGATGGGAATACCAGACCACCTGATGTGCCTTTTGAGAAACCTGTATGCAGGTCAGGAAGCAACAGTTAGAACTGGACATGGAACAACAGACTGGTTCCAAATAGGAAAAGGAGTATGTCAAGGCTGTATATTGTCACCCTGCTTATTTAACTTCTATGCAGAGTACAGCATGAGAAACGCTGGACTGGAAGAAACACAACCTGGAATCAAGATTGCTGGGAGAAATATCAATAACCTCAGATATGCAGATGACACCACCCTTATGGCAGATAGTGAAGAGGAGCTAAAAAGCCTCTTGATGAAAGTGAAGGAGGAGAGCGAAAAAGTTGAATTAAAGCTCAACATTCAGAAAATGAAGATCATAGCATTCGGTCCCATCACTTCATGGGGAATTGATGGGGAAACAGTGGAAACTGTGTCAGACTTGTTTTTGGTCGGGGGCTCCAAAATCACTGCAGATGGTGATTGCAGCCATGAAATTAAAAGACTCTTACTCCTTGGAAGAAAAGTTATAACCTACTTAGATAGCATATTGAAAAGCAGACACATTACTTTGCTGACTAAGTTCCGTCTAGTCCAGGCTATGGTTTTTCCTGTGGTCATGTATGGATGTGAGAGCTGGACTGTGAAGAAGGCTGAGCGCCAACGAATTGATGCTTTTGAAATGTGGTGTTGGAGAAGACTCTTGAGAGTCCCTTGGACTGCAAGGAGACCCAACCAGTCCATTGTGAAGGAGATCAGCCCTGGGATTTCTTTGGAAGGACTGATACTAACGCTGAAACTCCAGTACTTTGGCCACCTCATGCGAAGAGTTGACTCATTGGAAAAGACCCTGATGCTTGGAGGGATTGGGAGCAGGAGGAGAAGGGGACGACAGAGGATGGGATGGCTGGATAGCATCACGGACTCGATGGACGTGAGTCTGAGTGAACTCCGGGAGTTGGTGATGGACAGGGAGGCCTGGCGTGCTGCGATTCATGGGGTCGCAAAGAGTCAGACATGACTGAGCAACTGAACTGAACTGATAAACCAGTATAGGATTTAGGGCTTTGTAACAGTGCTGTTTAGTCACCTAGTAGATACACTAAAAATAACATCTAAGACAGTGATTGTCATAGAGGGCAGTTATGGTTCTCAAGGAGTATCTGGCAATATCTGGATACATCTGTGGTCCCTACTGAAGGTACTACTGATATCTACTTGATAGAAGCAAGTGATGCTAACAAACTTCTTGATAGGATATTCCCCATAACATACACATTTCTGGTTCACAATAATACCAAGATTGAGGAAAGTGAAAATGAAAGTTGCTCAGTCATGTCCAACGTTTTGTCCAACCCCATGGACTGTATAGTCCATGGAATTCTCCAGGCCAGAATACTGGAGTGGGTAGCCTTTAGAAGCTTGATATAAATGTCTTGATTTGATTTTAAAAAGTATAATTTCAAATGAAATAAATGACCTTTAGGGCAACCCATTCAGTTCAGTTCAGTTCAGTTGCTCATTCGTGTCCGACTCTTTGTGACCCCATGAAGTGCAGCACGCCAGGCCTCCTTGTCCATCACCAACTCCCAGAGTTCTCTCAAACTCACGTCCATTGTGTCAGTGATGCCATCCAACTATCCCATCCTCTGTCATCCCCTTCTCCTGCCCTCAATCTTTCCCAGCATCAGGGTCTTTTCAAATGAGTCAGCTCTTCACATCAGGTGGCCAAAGTATTGGAGTTTCAGATTCAACATCAGTGATTTCCAATGAATATTCAGGACTGATCCCCTTTAGGATGGACTTGTTGGATCTCCTTGTAGTCCAAGGGACTCTCAAGAGTCTTCTCCAACACCACAGTTCAAAAGCATCAGTTCTTCAGCACTCAGCTTTCTTTATAGTCCAACCTTCATATCCATACATGACAACTGGAAAAACCATATCTTTGACTCCACGGACCTTAGTCAGCAAAGTAATGTCTCTGCTTTCGAATATGCTATCTAGGTTGGTCATAACTTTCCTTCCAAGGAGTAGGTGTCTTTTAATAACCCATTCAGTTGAACTTAAAAATTAGACACTTGTAGAGACAAGCTGTGTATTTATTTTTTATACTTGGCAAAAACTCACACTCACATAGAGGAAAATTTTCAAGCCAAATTGATAAATTAAAGTGGTGAATTCTGGTAATGTATATTAGTAACTATTTTCCTAAAATAGATCAGAAGGAATAGCCTAGAAGTTACCTGAAAAGAATAGGTTTTCTATTCTGTTTTAGAAAATAAAGAGAATAGCTGAAGAGAAATACATTTCCATAATTTCATCATTACACCAGGTAATAGCATTTCAAAATCTTGGAGTGTCTGAGGCATATAGTAAAAATTGAACTAAACTGAAGGAAGATATTAGACTTTAACAGTAACTATCTTTCCACAGACCAGAAGAGAGTTATTGGAAGTATGTTGTAGAAAATCTTGGAAACCATGACTATGTTTCTTATTATAGATTAACACTGGAAAGCCAGAGCCACAGAGTATGACATGTTCAATATTCTATCTTATCCATCATCCATTCCAATCTCCTTCCTCTTCCTGTACTGTAGAAATTAGAAAGCAAAGAAATATATTTCCTGAGTTCACAGCAACAGCTAGGGTTCTATGTGTGGTTTAGATTTCCATCATCAAATATATTCATATGACTTCTGAACTGATAACTAAATTAAAACAGAGAAAAAAGATCAGAGAAACAGAGAGAGAAGAGAATACAAGGAAAAGGCATCCACTTAGTGGGAGAGTGTGCAGTGACTTTGGAACCAACAGTTCTGATGCTTTCTTCTTGATCTTCAGATTGCAGAGGTCAGGTTAAGTGATAAGAACCTGTGGCTGCCAGTTGATGCACAAGCTGCCTCAATCTCAGTACCTGGTATTGACTAAATAAAGTGTCCTGTGTCATGATTGTACTTAAAATAGACAAAATATGGAAACAACCTAAATGTTCCAAAAGAGTGTGTCACTTAGATAAATAAATGTACGTTAGTAGAATTTATTTAAATCCACTTATAAAAATAATATAGATCTGTGTTAATTGTCAAGGAAAGATGTGATGTTATACATAATTAGGCATTCATTTTTTAGCAAATATTAATATTTATGGAACACCTACTATATATTTGGTAATAAAATTGATACCAACAATGAAAAACTGGAAGTATTTC
>SJYQ01001863.1:337348-353562 GCA_006410935.1 Redunca redunca | reverse complement strand
TTACCATATTTCTAAATTCCATACATATGTGTTAGTATACTGTATTGGTGTTTTTCTTTCTGGCTTACTTCACTCTGTATAATCAGCTCCAGTTTCATCCATGTCATTAGAATTGATCCAAATGTGTTCTTTTTAATGGCTGAGTAATACTCCATTATGTATATGTACCACAGCTTTCTTATCCATTTATCTGCTGATGAACACCTAGGTTGCTTCCATGTCCTGGCTGCAATGAACATTGGAGTACATGTGTCTCTTTCAATTCTAGTTTCCTCAATGTGTATCTTCAGCAGTGAGATTGCTGGGTCAAAAGGAAGTTCTATTTCCAGTTTTTTAAGGAATTTCCACACTGTTCTCCATAGTGGCTGTACTAGTTTGCATTCCCACCAATAGTGTAAGAGGGTTCCCTTTTCACCACACCCTCTCCAGCATTTATTGCCTGTAGACTTTTGGATCACAGCCATTCTGATTGGTGTGAAATGGTACCTCATTGTGGTTTTGATTTGCATTTCTCTGATAATGAGTGATGTTGAGCATCTTTTCATGTGTTTGTTAGCCATCTATATGTCTTCTTTGGAGAAATATCTCTTTAGTTCTTTGGCCCATTTTTTGATTGGGTCATTTATTTTTCTGGAATTGAGCTGCAGGTGTTGCTTGTATATTTTTAAGATTAGTTGTTTGTCAGTTGTTTCATTTGCTATTATTTTCTCCCATTCCAAAAGCTGTCTTTTCACCTTGCTTATAGTTTCCTTTGTTGTCAGAAGCTTTTAATTTTAATTAGGGCCCATTTGTTAATTTTTGCTTTTATTTCCAGTATTCTGGGAGGTGGGTCATAGAGGATCCTGCTATGATTTATGTTGGAGAGTGTTTTGCCTATGTTCTCCTCTAGGAGTTTTATAGTTTCTGGTCTTATGTTTAGATCTTTAATCCATTTTGAGTTTATTTTTGTGTATGGTGTTAGAAAGTGACCTAGTTTCATTCTTTAACAAGTGGTTGACCAGTTTCCCCAGCACCACTTGTTAAAGAGATTGTCTTTAATCCATTGAATATTCTTGCCTCCTTTGTTGAAGATAATGATAAAATTGACAAACCATTAGCCAGACTCATCAAGAAACAAAGGGAAAAAAATCAAGTCAATAAAATTAGAAATGAAAAGGGAGAGATCACAACAGACAACACAGAAATACAAAAGATCATAAAAGACTACTATCAGCAATTATATGCCAATAAAATGGACAACATGGAAGAAATGGACCAATTCTTGGAAAAGTACAACTTTCCAAAACTGAACCAGGAAGAAATAGAAAACCTTAACAGACCCATCACAAGTATGGAAGTTGAAACTGTAATCAGAAATCTTCCAGCAAACAAAACCCCATGTCCAGACGGCTTCACAGCTGAATTTTACCAAAAATTTAGAGAAGAGTTAACACCTATCCTACTGAAATTCTCCCAGAAAATTGCAGAGGAAGGTAAACTTGCAAACTCATCCTGTGAGGCCACCATTACCCTAATGCCAAAACCTGACAAAGATGCCACAAAGAAAGGAAAACTACAGGCCAATATCACTAATGAACATAGATGCAAAAGTCCTTAACAAAATTCTAGCAACTAGAATCCAACAACACATTACAAAGATCATATACCATGACCAAGTGGGCTTTATCCCAGGGATGCAAGGATTCTTCAATATCTGCAAATCAATCAATGTTATATGTCACATTAACAAACTGAGAAATAAAAGCCATATGATTATCTCAATAGATGCAGAGAAAGCCTTTGACAAAATTCAACATCCATTTATGATAAAACTCTCCAGAAAGCGAGAATAGAAAGAACATATCTCAACATAATAAAAGCTATATATGACAAACCCACAGCAAACATTATCCTCAATGGTGAAAAATTGAAAGCATTTCCCCTAAAGTAAGGAACAAGACAAGGGTGCCCACTTTCACCACTACTATTCAACATGGTTCTCGAAGTTTTGGCCACAGCAATCAGAGCAGATAAAGAAATAAAAGGAATCCAAATTGGAAAAGAAGAAGTAAAACTCTCACTGTTTGCAGATGACATGATCTTCTACATAGAAAACCCTAAAGACTCCACCAGAAAATTACTAGAGCTAATCAATGAATATAGTAAAGTTGCAGGATATAAAATCAACACAGAGAAATCCCTTACATTCCTATACACTAATAATGAGAAAATAGAAAAAGAAATTAAGGAAAAAATTCCATGCACCATTTCAACGAAAAGAATAAAATACTTAGGAATATATCTACCTAAGGAAACTAAAGACCTACATATAGAAAACTATAAAACACTGGTGAAAGAAATCAAAGAGGACATTAATAAATGGGGAAATATACCATGTTATGGATTGGAAGAAACAGCATAGTGAAAATAAGTATACTACCCAAAGCAATCTATAGATTCAATGCAATCCCTATCAAGCTACCAGAGGTATTTTTCACAGAGCTAAAACAAATAATTTCAAAATTTGTATGGAAATACAAAAATCCTCGAATAGCCACAGCAATCTTGAGAAAGAAGAATGAAACTGGAGGAATCAAACTGCCTGACTTCAGGCTCTACTACAAAGCCACAGTCATCAAGACAGTATGGTACTGGCACAAAGACAGAAATATAGATCAATGAAACAAAATAGAAAGCCCAGAGATAAATCCACACACCTATTGTCAGTTATTAAGTCGTACCCCACTCTTTGTGACCAAATGGATTGCACCATGCCATGCTCCTGTGTCTCATTATCTCCCCAAATTTGCTCAATTTCATGTCCTATAAGTTGGTGACGTTATCTAACTATCTCATCCTCTGCTGTCCTCTTTTCCTTTTGCCTTCAATGTTTCCCATCATCACGGTCTTTTCCAATGAGGGCTCTTCCCATTAGGTGGCTAAAATGTTGGAGCTTCAGCTTCCGCATCAGTCCTTACAAAGAATATTCAGTGTTGGTTTCTTTTAGGATTGGCTGGTTTAATCTCCTTGCAGTCCAGGGATCTCTGAAGAGTCCTCCAGTACCACAGTTTGAAAGCATCAATTCTTCAGTGCTCAGCCTTCTTTATGGTCTAACTTTCACATCCATACATGACTACTGGAAAAACAACTTGACTATATGGATCTTTGTTGGCAAACTGATGTCTCTGCTTTTTAATACATGGTGCATGTTTGTCATAGCTTTCCCTTTTATGTAATATCACTCAGACAAGCTAAGTGCCTTACCCTGTATATATGACCAGTACATGATAGAGCTTGTTTACCTGAAAAGAAAAAAAAAAAAAAAACCCTCACAATGTAAGGGCTATGAGTTGAGTTTATTCAGTGTCTTACTGAAGAAGAAAGAGAGGAGCCAGTGTAAATATGAATTGTTTTGCTGGGAAAAACATGTAGTCAAACCTAGAAAGAGTACTACTAATCACAAAGAACAGACATCTCAAGCAAAGTGCTTTTCTATGTATGGGAAGATGCATGAATCTAGGATCTTTTAAAATTTTCTTTAGATATGTATTTTAACTTTCTAGGGGTTAGTATGACTTCCCTGGAGGCTCAGATGGTAAAGCGTCCGCCTATAGTGTGGGAGACCTGGGTTCAATCCCTGGGTCGGGAAGATCTCCTGGAGAAGGAAATGGTGACTCACTCCAGTATTCTTGCCTGAAAAATCCAATGGATGGAGGAGCCTGGTAAGCTACAGTCCATAGGGTCACAATGAGTTCCACACAACCGAGCGGCTTCACTCAGGGGTTAGTATATCTAAAGCTAAAGTGCTTCCTATTTTTCTCCATCCTGAATTCCCCTCAGGCACACTATCAGAAGGCAACTTCAATGGCTAATAGCTTGATTCTTATAGAACTGGAATGGTCGGGAATTTTTTCCTTTATAAGGCATGGAGTTGAAAAGAGTTTTCTAGAACCTCTGAGTTCATGTTTTAAAATACTGTATCTTTTTATTTACCTATTATTTTATTTCTGATAACCAAAATTATCTTCCAAATGATTGTTCTTTAATCCTGGAAGGATGATGATTATCTCACCATGATTTTAATGTCAGGCTATGCTAGTATAGTGTGAGTCCTGAAAGTCTGGTTTTCTTTTTGTAATGCAAGTACTTGACTTAAGCTTTGATTGCCCAGGAATTCACTTCAAAGAAGAATCTGCTTCAAAGATAGCTGTCTCCAATAAACATAACACCAGGTATAGGGCTAGTTAAAGAGCCAGGCTGCTTTGCTTTAAAGATCTTTGTCCTTTTTGATAACTGACTTTGGACCACTTTTTTTCCTCTTTCTATGTTTTAAATTCCCATTGTTTTAAATTTACCAAAAAAGAATCAGCTCTTGAAAACCTAGGCCCTCACCATTGACCCCAATAAAAGTAGACTCTCAGACTCATGCCTCGCTCTCTCTTTCTTTGTACATGTGATCTCTCTATGGGACCCCAAAGGTGCCATGTAATAGCCAAGATTTGTAAGTAATAATCTACTCTTTTTTCAAGTTTCCTGATGGTTATTGTGAAGGACATCTTGCAAACGTTAAGAACCGCAAGGGTGGGTTTAGCCACAACGTTAGTTATTGACAACTAATGGCAGAGACCTGCACAGAACAAATATGCTTTGTGAATTTCTATTTGTCTTCTCATAGCAGGATGAAGCATAAACTCATGGTGTACAACTTCACATTATGTGTACAGCTACACATAAGCTTATTGTGTGCAACTTCACATAAGCATATTGTGTAAACCCACATTAACCTCATAATTGCAGTGAAATTCAGCTGGTTGTCATTCATGATGCTATGTAAACATATCTATTTGTTTCATAGTCATTTCTTTGTGCCTTAAAAAATATCTTTGCTTTGGAGTGTCTTACTTTTCCATTTTGGTAGCTAAAATTTAGAAACAAAGGAGCATATCACAATGGCCACAGAAGGTTATTCAATAACTTTATAGCAATAGCTCACAGTACTTCAAAAGACTTCTTAAGAATAATGGATAAATTTGTGAATCTGGGGAAGAAATTAACATACATCCTAAATCTGTGCAGTAAAGATTTGTCTGTCTTTTCTGTACAACTTTTAATTAGCGCTCTTGTCTCTAATTGTCTGTGTGATTCTTAGGAAGTCATATCCTTTCAAAGAAAGAGTTAATGATTGAAAGTTATCATCCTATTAGTCAAGTGACTGATGGTAGATAATTGTATTGTGAAACATAATAGCTAGAAATAAGAGCTTCTTGTTTTTTACCAGCTTAGCACGCTTTCTTAATAAAGCACCAAAATGTTATCTTCCAAATGTTATTATTCACACTTTGTTCTATAAGCAAACACCACATAGTAAAAGAACAAAGGTGACAATAGAGTATGAAGAACACTAATGTTAAACATGAATGTGATTGTATTTTTTTCCCTGAACTTGCAAAAATGCTAAGTATGTTATTGTGGACCTAAGGTAAATGCTTCCCTGGTGGCTCAGAGGTTAAAGCATTTGCCTGCAATGCGGGAGACCTGAGTTAGATCCCTGGGTCAGGAAGATCCCATGGATGGAGGAGCCTGGTGGGCTACAGTCTATGGGGTTGCAAAGAGTCGGACACAAATGAGTGAGTGACTTAACTTAAGGTAAATGCAACTACATGAACTTTAAGCATAATATACAGAGGAAAATCTCACAACCAACAAGAATATGTTCATTACTATGGTTAATTAAATATGGTGTTCCGTGATTTCAAAATTGTGCAATTCAAATAATTTAAAAATCCATATGATAAACTATACATTATATTAAGCACTTGGGAATTAAAACCGAAAAGATCAGATCTCTGCCCTCGACGAAGGAAATGTGCCATCTAACAGATAAGATAGTCAATGCAATGAGCTATGATCCTGCAAGAAAATTCTGTTTATTTTTTTATTTTATTGAAATAATGTACTCATATGTTTCACTTTATTTTATTTGTTTTTTACTTTACAATATTGTATTGGTTTTGCCATACATTGACATGAATCTGCCATGGGTGTACACATGCTCCCCATCCTGAACCCCCCTCTCACCTCCCTCCCCATACCATCCCTCTGGGTCATCCCAGTGCACCAGCCCCGAGCACCCTGTATCATGCATCAAACCTGGACTGGTGATTTGTTTCACATATGATAATATACATGTTTCAATGCCATTCTCCCAAATCATCCCACCCTCTCCCTCTCCCACAGAGTCCAAAAGACTGTTCTATACATCTGTGTCTCTTTTGCTGTCTCGCATACAGGGTTATCATTACCATACAAACTCTGAGTAAAGAAATATCGGAGACGGTGCTATAAGAGCTAAACTCTATAAATCAATAGGATTTCATCAAACCAAGAAGGAAAAAAAAAAAAAAAAAGATTGATTCCAGGTAGAGAAAATAATATAAAAAAGCATGCTTAGTCATGCCCGACCCTTTGGTTGCACCGGGCTCTTCTGTCCATGGGATTTTTCAGACAAGAACACTGGAGTGGGTAACCATTTCCTTCTCCAGGCATTCTTCTGGACCCAGGGATCGACCCCACATCTCCTGTGTCTTCTACATTGCAGGCAGATTATTTGCCTGCTGAGCTACCAGGGAAGCCCCATAAAAGAAGCAGACATGGTGAAACCACATGGGGCAATCACATAATAATTTGAAAATCAGCACAACAAACATGGGCAGTGCATGGCAGGAAGTGTAAATATTAGAGATATGTTATGCAATTTAAATTACCAGCTCTCTTTTAGAAATGTAACTCCAGTAGCCACTGTGCAATGAGGGGGCATGGTAGGTACAAAGTCCAAGGGTCATTTTCAAGTCTATTGCAGGAATCATTAAACGAGAGAGCCTGAGAAAGTGGAGGTTGAATGGGGAAAGGGGGCGCAGAAGAAGATTTAGAGCAGAGCAGTATGGAGGTAAGGTCAACATCAAGGTAGTCAGCTTCACAAGGACATTTGGAAGGAATCAGGAAAACTTCAGCTGTAAAAACTGTGCCATGGTTTGCAAACTCATTCATTTCCTTTTATAACATCTGCATTAAACAGTCAGCATGTAGATAAAACACAAGTGAAATCCTGATGTCAAGTAGTTTATCTAGTTCACAAAGAAGATTCCAATCAAAAAGCAATAGCTTTCCTGACTACTCATAAAATAGTTATATTATTCCTGACTTTTCATAAAATAGCTTAAGTAATTTTTATGTAACCATAAAGATTTCTAGGAAATACTGGTTTCCCATTTGAAAATATATCTGTATCTATCTACATCCACATCTATACATATAACTGTCAACCATCTATTTATCTTTAGCATAATCCTTAAGAATAGGAGAAACTGTGATCTTAAATTCTTCAATAAATTACTTCCAATTTTTATTATTATATATATACTTATTCGCACAGTAGGAGTCCTGATTTCTTCTGTATGACCAATTGCCCAGCCTAGCCAACTATGCTCAGCAGCTTCTAGAATGTCTTGACAAACATTCCATATATCCTAATTCCAGTGTTATCTACTGCCACTCTAAACTAAAATTACCAAAATACACTTCTTCTTCCATTTATAGAGTTGTTGTCAAGCAACAAAGAACAGTTTAGACTCAGTCCACTAAAACACATAACATTTCAGTTCAATCATATATATCCTTGCCATGGTTTGGAAATGCTTATAGTCATCAATCAATGTATCTAAAATAGTTTTAAAGCTAGAATATAAAATGAAGTTTTAAAGTTATTGCATTACTTAAATTATTAATAATAATGAACTAGAATTTGCTGAGTATTTTCACATTGTCAAACAGTATCATAAGTACTGTGTATGCATTATCCTATTTAACCCTCATGATGGATATATTATTATTACTATTATTTTTATTATTATGCAACTAGAGCTGCAGAGGTTTAGAAATATTAAACAAATATGTCAAGGTCAGAGAACTAGTAGCTGCAAAACTAGAACTCAAATCCTCTTCTGTTTGAGCTTAAAGTTAATTGTTGTATTATATTACACTGATATTATTGTCTATCAAAGGTCCTTATTCAAAGTCCCTACTATAGTCCATAGTAAAATATGGTCACTAAAACTAGCTTTTATTGAATGCCACAGTTGCTTAAATGAGAAAATAAATTTATTGAAAAAAACAAAAATATTGAAAAAACAATGCAAGAGGTTTAATAAAAGTATTATTGAGAGATGCATGCNAATATTGAAAAAACAATGC
Organism: Redunca redunca; assembly: GCA_006410935.1. Classification (NCBI taxonomy): domain Eukaryota; kingdom Metazoa; phylum Chordata; class Mammalia; order Artiodactyla; family Bovidae; genus Redunca; species Redunca redunca. The sequence continues at coordinate 345,333 of SJYQ01001863.1, read as the reverse complement.
AAGAGGTTTAATAAAAGTATTACTGAGAGATGCATGCATAAAAAAATAACTTTTCAAGTTTAAATTTATTTGTTTTAATTGGAGGCTAATTACTTTACAATATTGTATTGGTTTTTCCATACATCAACATGAATCTGCCACGGGTGTACACACTTTCCCCATCCTGAACCCTCCTCCCACCTCCCTCCCCGTACCATTCCTCTGGGTCATCCCAGTGCACCAGCCCCAACCATCCTGTATCCTGCATCGAACCTGGACTGGAGATTTGTTTCTTATATGATATTATACGTTTCAATGCCATTCTTCCAAATCATCCCACCCTCTCCCTGTCCCACAGAGTCCAAAAGACCGTTCTATACTTCTGTCTCTTTTGTTCTCTCACATAAAGGGTTATCGTTACCATCATTCTAAATTCCATATATATGTGTTAGTATACTGTATTGGTGTTTTTCTTTAAGCCAATGGGCATAATTGCTTCCCTGACTCCTTCACTCTACCCAAAAAAATCCTTGAAGTGATATATTAGATTTTACACATTTTTAAAGAGTAAACTCATAATCATAATGGAAAAGCAGATAATATGCAAATAATAAATCCTGTATTTCAAGAAAATCTTAGAAGATAGAAGGTTAATGGGGTATTAGTTAATTATAAGAAGGATCAGAGGGAACTACAAACAAAGTCACATCATACAAAATTCTAGAGAAACACTCAAAGGAAGGTAAATAATAAAAAGAAAGAGGAAGTGCAAAAACATAGGATCTTCTTTAGCATTTCTGAGATCTTTGTTCTGAAAAGCTGCCCAAGCACATCATGAACAATCTTCTGTCTCAACCTCTCTCAAGCATAGTCTAAATAAACAGCCATCTCCTAAAAGAGAGCTCCTATTTTATTATCAAGCCTGGAGATTTGTAGGAGCACAGGTAATTCCAGAATACCACAAGGACTATTAAAGTAGAAACAAAAGAAAAAGGGCTGATTCTGGCCTCCATCCAGAAGCAGTGAATCTCTGAAGTGAGACTTCTGACATGTCAGGCTCTATCTAGAGAAAGAAAGTAGAAAATGTTGAGCATAAGAAGGATGGGCAATTGCCAGAGCTGGAATACAAACTAACTGTACACTATCAGGTCTTAACAACCATGAAGAGTTTTTAGCTAAAATAAGAACACAGTTAACTCACAAAGAAATGTCAATAATCAAATGCAATTAAGGGGAAAAAACTCTCACTGAAAAAACAGATATTTGAGAAAAATCAACTGTTTTGTGTAAGGACAGGAATCATACAAAAGCACTCAGTTCAGTTCAGTTCAGTTAGTCGTGTCCAATTCTTTGCGACCCCATGGACCTCAGTACACCAGGTCTCCTTGTCCATCACAAACTCCTGAAATGTACCTAAACTCATGTCCATTGAGTCAGTGATGCCATCCAACCATCTCATCCTCTGTTGTCCACTTCTCCTGCCTTCAATCTTTCCCAGCATCAGGGTCTTTTCAAATGAGTCAGCTCTTTGCATCAGGTGGCCACAATGTTGGAGTTTCAGCTTCAACATCAGTTCTTCCAATGAATATTCAGGACTGATTTCCTTTAGGATGGACTAGTTGGATCTCCTTGCAGTCTAAGGGACTCTCAAGAGTCTCCTCCAACACCACAGTTCAAAAGCACCAATTATTCACCTCTCAGCTTTCTTTATAGTCCAACTCTCACACCCGTACATGACTGCTGGAAAAACCATAGCCTTCACTAGATGGACCTTTGCTGGCAAAGTAACGTCTCTGCTTTTTAATACGCTGTCTATGTTGGTCATAACTTTCTTTTCCAAGGAGTAAGCGTCTTAATTTCATGGCTGCAATCACCATCTGCAGTGATTTTGGAACCCAAAAAGACAAAAGCACTATATCAAAGTAATGGGTTTAAAGAAAATATGTATTCAGTATATTCAATAAAAGTGGACAGCTAAAAAATAAAACAAATATAAAACTCTTTTTAAGAGAAATTAAGATTATACATTTAAAAATAAATAAAATAAACATGACTGGATATTGACTTAGTAAACTGGAAAATATAATTGAGAATTTCCATCTGAATGCTGAGCCAAGGACAAAGTGATAGAATTTACGAGGAAACTTAGAAAAAAATGTGAAGATATATTCACGTGTTCCAAAATGTATCCAAGGGAAATAACTAAAAAGAGAGTACTAAAAGAATGAACTGAGGAAAATAATAACATGGCTGAATAAATTTCCCAGAGTCTTTAAATTGAGAGGGCTCACAGCACTCTAATTAGAAAAAAATTTTAAAAAGGGGAAAAAAATCAACAACAATGTATTTTAACCAGACAAATTTAGTCATATCCCTGTCAAGTTTTAGAACTCCAAAAGTAAATAATTTAAAAATCTTTGGCATAAGTTTTTTGTTTCTTTTTTTTCTGTTATTTTTTTAAAAAATCACTGCTAAAAGACAATGACAGCTTGAAAGGAAATTATTTTAAACCTATCATCTTATGCCAGGAAAAACTAGTATTCCAATATAAAGACTAAATAAAGCTATTCAAAAAATTTTGGTAAAATTCAAAGATGATAAATTTAACAAAACAGAAAACAAATCCCCTACCAAAAATGTAGGATACAAGACACATTATTGGGGGAAATAAAGTAAAATATAACTATAGATAAACAACTGTTTATAGAAATATACGTTAATAAAAATGATCATATGATGTTGGAGGTAACACTATCTTGGGGCTAGATATGGGGAGAGAATAACATATAATGATACATTTATCAAAGCATTCTGATCTATATGAGAAAGACTTTAAAACTTAAGTCCAGAAGTTATTAGAATTTATATTTACCTGAAACTAATGAATTAATTATCTATTTTTCCATTTTGGCTAAACAGTAAAGAGTTTGTCATGAGAGTTATTGAATTAAAATGTCTTTTATGTGTATAATATTTTGCAAAGCTCACATTTTTTGACAAAACTTATGATTGACTTTCCTTTGGTTGGAATTGCAAATGGTAGTAAATGCTTCCCTGATGTTAATATGCACTAATAAATCTCTTGATTGCTTTGCCTCATGATCTCTTAATAAGCCATTAATGTAGCAGATATTTTTGACTGTCTTCCGAGAGATATGAGAAAAACAAGTGATGAAAATGTGTTGCTTAAACATTGTTTTTATTACTCTTCATCCAGTTTGCTATAACACATTCATATTTTATTGGGAATAAAATTCTACCGAAAACATTTCTTCTTACATTTTTATTAATTTATCAATAAAAATATGTTTTTAATAATAAATAGTTACAAAAATAATCTGCATGTTTGATACAACCATATTTTAAAGCTATATTCTATACACTCTTTATATTTAGTTCTCATCCTATAGAGATTCTAGAAAAGTTACTGACAACAGTATACAGGTTTAGTAGCTCCTTCTCCTCTGAGTATCTCTGCAAGATATCAAAAAGTTTCAAGCAAACAATTCTATGAAGAATATGGCTGCCTTGTACCCATACTGTCCTTATCATTCAAAGAACCTAGAAATGTTCAAATGTGTTTAAATGAATAAAGAAATAATTATTTGCCTAAATGATTTAATAAATGCATTGTTATCTGGAACAGGGAAAAAATAACTTACCTTTACACTTATATTCAATGAAGTAATTATTTAGAAAAGGTTCATTACATTTAATATACTAAATATAGTACTAAATATTGGGACAGAACACTGAATAAGGCAAAATCACCCTTGCCTTCAAAATTTAAATATCTGAGGAAAAATGAAACCAAAAAAGAATTGAACAAAACTAAGTATTAGGATAAATGAACGCTAGTTTAGATGCAGAGAGGGAGTACAGAACATGGAGAAATCTGAAGGATAAGTATGAGTTACCAAGGACAAAAAGGACGAGGAAGGACTAATGTGTATACATAATGGTTTAGAGAAAAACTGTTGACCCTTGAAAAACATGGATTTATTTAAACTATGTTGCTCCACTTACACATGAATTTTTTCAATAGTAAATACTACAGTACTACATTATCTGAGGATGGTGAAATCAGTGGATGCAAAAACATGGATATGGAAGAACTACAGATATGGAGGACCAACTACAAGTTATGCACGAGTTTTTAACTGGGTGGAAGGTCAGTACCCCAACCCTTTATGTTGCCCATATGTCAACTTTATGCACTTTAAAGTCATCTGGATCTTCTCAGATGCACAGAATACATTTCTGGATATTTTTTCTCCAAATACAGGAACCAAAATGTCAGCCAGGAAGTTGAATTTATTTCTTTGTGATGTGAAATGAATGTAACACAACTTCTAAAAATATTAATCCTGACTTTGCCCTAATTTTGACACTTGACTATATGTCTTGGATTATTGCCATAGTTTCTAATCTCATTTTCCACTCTAACATGTAACTTTTTTAGGTCATCCTTCCCACTAATGATTGACATTCTCCTACAAGAGCATGCTGATCTTAAAACACCTGGCTTTCAGATAGTGTTAGGGATCCACACATTAGCATTCTTATGATGGCAAACACAGGTGCTTTTATGCGATGTTAACCAACCTTTCTATTGTGTTTTTGAACCAACCTCTCCATGAAATCTCCATTGCAATTACAGTAAAAGCAAACCTACTGGTACTGGCATAAAAAAGCATACATGGAAATAAACCCATGTGTACATGGTCAGTTCATCTACAACAAAGGAGGTAAGGAAATACAGAGGGAAAATACAACTTCTTCAACAAATGGTATGGGAAAACTGGACAACCACATGCGAAATGATCACCCTGGACTACTTTCTCACACCATATACAAAAAATAACTTAAAATGAATTAAAGACTTAAAGACCTGAAATCATAAAACTCCTAGAAGAAAACTTAAATTTATCTTTTGACATAGGTCACAGCAGTATTTTTTGGATGTCTCCTCAGGCAATAGAAGCAAAAGCAAAAATAAATCAACTTCAGTAAATATCAATAAGCATCAAACTTAAAAGCTTTTGCACAGAGAAGGAAACAATCAACAAAATATAAAGGCAACCTGCTGAATGGGAGAAGATATTTGCAAGCAATATATACAGTAAGGGGTTAATATACAAAAAATACAAAGAACTCAAATATCAAAAAAAAAAAAACACCCTGATTTAATAATCAGCAGAGGATCTGAATAGATATTTTTCCAATACTTGGTGAACAGGCACATGAAAGGATGCTCAGCATCACTAATCAGCAAGGAAATACAAATTGAAACCACAATGAAATAGGTAAGTTCATTTGCAAACTTTTTTCAGTTCCATATATAAGCAATATCATATTTCTTTTTTTCTGACTCACTTCACTCAGTATAACGATCTCTAGGTCCTTATCTGCAAAACAGAAATAGAGTTACAGAAGTAGAAAATAAACTTATGATTACCGGGGGGTAAGGGATGAAGTACGATAAACCAGGAGAATGGAACTGACATATACACAGTACTATATATAAAATAGATAACTAATAAGGTCTTACTATATAGTTCAGGGAACTTTATTCAATAATCTGTAATTGCCTATATGGGAAAATAATCTAAAAAAGTGTGGACATGTTTATATGTATAACTGATTCACTTTGCTGTACACCTAAAACTAAACAAGACTGTAAATCAAGTATATTCCAATTTAAATATAACAAAAAGAAAAGCACACACACAAAAAACACAGTACTGCAGTGAAATACCTCTTCACTCTTATCACAGTCTCTATCATCAAAAAGACAGCAAATAAGAAGTGTTGACAAGGCTGTGGAAAATAAGGAACCCTGTGTACTGTTTGTGGGGCTGTAAATTGGTATAGTTGCAGTGAAAAACAATGTGGACAGTCCTCAAAAAAGTAGAAATAGAACTGACATATGATCCAGCAGTTTCACTTCAGGTATTTACCCTAAGAAAATAAAATTGCTAATTCAAAAAGATAAGTGCACTACAAAGTCCTCTGCAACATTGTTTGCAGTAACCAAGAATGGAGCAACCTAAGTGTCCATCTAAAGACGGATGTATAAGAAGTGGTATATGTATACTGTGGAATAATACTCAGCCATTGAAAAACAAAAATCTTTCCATTTTATTCACTATGGATGGATCTAGATAGTGAAATAAGTCAGACAGAGAAAAACAAATACTGCATAATATTACTTATATGTGGAATCTGGGGGAAAAAAACACTCAAACAAAACAAAATAAAACAGACTCACAGATACAAAGAATAAATGAGTTACTGCCAGAAAGTGGGGACAGGGGGAGTTAGAGGGTGATCAAACCACCAAACTCATTGAATAGGATTAAATGTAATCCTCCAGTTATATAATAAATAAGTCATGGGATGTAATATAAAGCATAGGGAAGATGGTCAGTAATACTGTAATAACTTTGTATGAGACAGATGGTTTCTAGAATTTTCATGATGATCATTATATGATCAAAAGTGCAATATCAAATCATTATGTGGTACACCTGAAATTAACATAACATTATAGGCCAACTATATTTTAATTACAATTTTTCTTTTCTTTTTTTATAAGATCTTGCTTATACCTTCATCAGAATATCTATTTAATTCTTTACATTGTGATCAGTTCATTTATTCAGTATTTCACTGTCTAGTATGTCTTTGATGTTTCCTGTGTGCCCTCTACTGGCTTATAAATTCTTTTAGAATAAATTATATGTTCTCTTATTATGTCATCAGTGTCTAGAAAGGTATATTCTAAGGAATATATGTAATATTCTGTTTTATAATTTAAAAATAATTAAACTACGTAAGTGTAGTTCTGGGAAATGATTTTCTGATTTAAGAAGTTTAGATAAGACAGCTTATCTTAAATAAGAGCAAATTCTATGTTAAATTGTCTTTTAAAAAATATCTTAAACAAGAGCAAATTCTAGGTTAAATTATCTTTTTAAAAGCATATTTTAAAAAACATATGTTCATGCACTGCTCTCTCTTAACCAGTCATCTGATGTGTTATACTTAATTGTGTATTATACTTAGTTTTGCAATTTGAGTCCTATTAAAAAAATTAAGTTTATGCAATGAAACATGAACAAAAGGATGAAGTTTGGGGATATTAGGTTATGGGAGAAGAGTTGAAAAGCTAGAGAAATGGGACATATCTGTGAAAAATTAATTATAGTGAGGAGAGGGTAAGAAGACTATTATTAAATTCTATATCCACCCAGACATCAGGTCTAGAACTAGTGCAAAATATATAATGGAGAGATGAAGTCAGATTTTGATATAAAAATTTGAAAAGTTACTTGATAAGAGAGAGTTCTTGGAAGCATAGCAGAGATTGAATAATTCCTCAGTTGGGACTCCATAATATGAAAGCTGTAGTGTAAGCAGAACTTTGAACTAGATAATTTCTAAGGCTCTTTTTGTGAGTCAAGGATACTACACATATCCAGGCATATTCCAATTTTCTATTTTTTAATTTATTTTAGGATTCCATGGTTTTCACTGTAGCTAGAAAGAATGGCATATAAGTGAATATAAGCAATAAACATTTGTGCTAAGTAATGCTTTAGAAAGTAAAAATATTTCTGAAGCATAGACTTCCAGAGATTTAAAAAATTATTTTCAAATGTTCATAAATTATTAAGTCATCAAGAATTTGAGTACCTTTACAGCATTCAAAGGTTCATTTTGGTTTCACATACAACTATTTTTTTAAGTTTTATTTTTATTTTTTTAAGAGAAATACAGTTGATTTGAAGTACTGTGTTAGTTTCATGTGCACGGCAAAGTGATTCAGCTATATATACATATTTTCAGATTTTTTTACCTTATAGGTTGTTACAAAGCATTGAGTACAGATCTTTATGTTATATAGTAGGTCGTTGTTGTCTGTTTTATGTTTAGTAGTGGATATATAAGTTTAGAATTAACACATATGACTTTCTTAATAGAAATACATATTTATATTTACA
>SJYQ01001863.1:317346-331154 GCA_006410935.1 Redunca redunca | reverse complement strand
AAAAAAAAAAAAAGTTAAAAGAGAGGGAAGGGACTGTTACTGAAAGTAGGCAGGTGCAAAATTATCAAGGGTTGTGGGGAGCAGTGGATGAGGAATTTGATTAGGTATCCAGGGAGATAAAATATCCAAGGAGGGAAATTCTCTCTAGACTGACTTAGCAGGATTCTTGCTAGAAGTGGAAAATGCAGACTAATCAAGGAAATGGGCCAAAGTTACAGCCGGGTTGAGAAGAGGGTTCAGAGGAGTCTGACTACTGTTTGGTTAAAGAGAGAGCATTGCTGGTAGTTCAAATGGTAGAGAATCTGCTTGCAATTCAGGAAACATGGGTTGGATCCCTGGGTTGGGAAGATCTACTTGAGAAGGCCATGGCAACCCACTCCATTATTCTTGCCTGGAAAATCCCATGGACAGAGGAGCCTGGTGGGCTAAAGTCTATGGGGTCACAGAGTCAGACACAACTAAGCAACTAACATTTTCATTTTTTTCAGACTTTAGAAACGTGTTACAAGCTTGATCATCATCTCTTTGATTTTATTATATTCAGTATTATGTTATTTCTGTTGATATCTCTTACAGTTTAACATTTTCAGAGTTACAGCTAAACACTGAAGAATATATTTAATGCTATAATCTTTCTTTTCCTGAAAAACATATCACAACATGCTATAAATGAATATATTTTTAAAATAAGAATATATGATACCTATCAGGTTTCATAATCTTCTTATTATCCATTGAGATATAAAATAACCCAAAGAAATTAGAAAGCTTACCATTTAATGTAAATATAGATATTTTGGTGGTCAACAAAATGATTTTCTGAATAAATCCAAGATCACATTCTTTCTTCAAGGGAGAATAGTAAACACAGTAAGTAGTTAAGATTATTGTCTTTAGAGTCTAAAGAGTAAGTTTGAAATCCTTCATCTGACAAGTGTCTCTGCAGCTGCTGCTGCTGCTGCTAAGTCAAATCAGTCGTGTCCGACTCAGTGCGACCCCATAGACCGGAAGCCTACCAGGCTCCTCTGTCCCTGGGATTCTCCAGGTAAGAACACTGGAGTGGGTTGCCATTTCCTTCTCCAAGACAAAGACGTGTAAATAGCCATGTTAGAAAGGTTCCTCAACCATTCTTAGTATCATATATAGAGATAATAACACATATTTTATCATGAGATTATGGTAAAATTAAACATGATTTCCCCTCCAAATCAGCATAGTATATAGTTAATAATAGGGATTCAACATATGCTAAATTATTAAGATCAAGCTTTGATGCTATGTTTTGACAGTGTTAAAATGCATGTCCTTAAACTTCTAAAGGATCATTGTAATACAGAGTGAAGTAAGCCAGAAAGAAAAGCACCGATACAGTATACTAATGCATATAAATGGAATTTAGAAAGATGGTAATGATAACCATAAATGTAAGACAGCAAAAGAGACACAGATGTATAGAACAGTCTTTTGGACTCTGTGGGAGAGGGAGAGGGTGGGATGATTTGGGAGAATGGCATTGAAACATGTATAATATCATATACAAAAAGAATCACCAGTCCAGGTTCGATGCAGGATACAGGATGCTTGGGGCTGGTGCACTAGGATGACCCAGAGGGATGGTATGAGGAGAGAGGTGGGAAGGGGGTTCAGGATGGAGAACATGTGTATACCTGTGGCGGATTCATGTTGATGTATGGGAAAACCAATACAATATTGTAAAGTAATTAACCTCCAGTTAAAATAAATAAATTTATATTTTAAAAAAAGAAATTAACTCTTGCTTCATGCCTGTGTCTATGGGACAAAAATAAAGCAATAACATAATCTGAATCCAAAAATAGTAGAATATACTGACAGACTGATTAAACATTGAAAAGCTAACTCATCACCTCTTCCTGTAGAAACTGTTTACAGTAAAAGATATTCCTCTGTCTAGACAGATCATTTCTGTAGATTTTTAAATGGGTGCCTAGATCAGCACTTTGCATTTTCTTTCTGCTAAGCATTCAAAATACCTGGTATCCTCATCTGAGTGAGGATGAGTAAGGATGAAGTGGAGGATGGCTCTGGTCTGTAGTATGATGTACTGCAGATGCAGAAGTTGGCTGATATATAAAGGAGTGTACAAAAAATAAATCAATCCAAAGAATTAAAGCCAAGTTCAGCAACTGGAAATAAGTTCTGAAGTGAGTAGGAGCTGGAAAATTTTCCCAAGGCAATGTTACAAGATATAGGTTTGGAGTAGTCTTATAAAATGCCAGTGGAGGAGCTCTTGGTCAGAAAGAGAGTCCTAAGGGGACTGAACTGGTCTAACAAATTAAATGTTAGTGTTAGCAAAAGGGTATAAGAATTAGAAATCAAAGTATTGAGAAATGTTTCACTCATTATTTAACAGAGGAGACTTTAAAAAACAGGTAGGTTATAAAGCTACAATTTTTGAGTCCAGTAAGAAACATCAAGGAGAGGTATTTGTGTCTTAAGCAAAAAATTAAGACAGAAAACCTTGCCTTGTATTAATTGATAAAATCAAAATCAAGAAGAAAGCATTGACATAGCTGAAGTGTAGTTACAATTTATGATAATTTATAGAAAAAGTGAAAGTTGCTTAGTTGTCTCCAACTCTTTGCAACCCCATGGACTGATGGAATTCTCCAGGCCAGAATACAGGAGTGGGTAGCTGTTCCCTTCTCCAGGGGATCTTCCCAACGCAGGGATTGAACCCAGTTCTCCCACATTACAGGTGAATTCTTTATGAGTGAGCCATCAGGGAAGCCCAAGAATATTGGAGTGGGTAGCCTATCCCTTCTCCAGCAGATCTTCCCAACCCAGGAACTGAACTGAAGTATAGAAAACTTTTGTTTAAAAGAAGAGAGGCTAGTTTTATTTTCATTTTAAAACTGCACCTGAATCTCCCCTTGCCTATACTTACTCTTTTTTTTTTAAGTTGGATAATGAATGGGTTTCTCACTTTATCCCTGCTACCCATGTTAATTCATATTCCTATCTTGTCACTTACATTGATTTAATTTAATTTTAGATAATTTTACTAAAGTATAACTCACATGCCAAAAATGGACCAATGTATAGAATTTGATGAGTTTGGAGATATACAAACACAGATGAACCCATCACCACCACATAGCCAACAACTCCAAAAGTATTCTTCTACTCTTTAGATGTTTTCGTTTATTTTTTGTTGTCGTTTTTGTGTGGTAAGAGCCTTTAACATGAGATCTTAATTTTCAAGAGTATAATACTGAGTTGTTAACTACAGACGTTTCTCAGAGATATAGCTCAGATTCAGTTCCAGATGATTACAGTGAAATGAACATCACAATAAAGTAAGTCAAATGAACTTCTTGGTTTTCTTGTGCACATGTAAATATGCTTGTACTATACTGTAGTCTACTAGAGTTTCCCACATGCTAGTGGTAAATAACCTACCTACCAATGCAGGAGACTTAAGAGACCTGGTTTGATCCCTGGAGAGATCTCCTGGAGGAGGAAATGGCAGCCAACTTCAATATTCTTGCCCGGAGAATCCCCACGGACAGAGGTTCCTGGGGGACTACAGTCCATCGTGTCACAAGGAGTTGGACACGAGTGAAGCAACATAGCACGCATGCAGTCTATTAAGTGTGCGATAGCATTATGTATAAAAAAATACACACCTTTATTGAAAAGTACTTTATTACTTAAAAAAAAAAGTTAGCTATCCCCTGAGCTTTCAGTGAGCCATAATCCTTTTGCAACAGTAATATCAAAGACCACTATCACAGACTATAACAAATATAGTAATAATGAAATGGTTTGAAACACTGCAAGAATTACTAAAATCTGATAAAGAAAAATTAAGTGACCAAACACTGTTAGAAAAATAGTACCAATAGACTTGCTTGAGGTGGGGTTGTCACAACCCTTCAATTTCTGATGAACACAGTATCTGCATAGGGCAAAAAAGTAAAGTACAATTTAAAAAAAAAAGTATGTCTGTATGGCATTGTTTTTCAGCCAATCTGTGGAATAACTGAAACTTTATACCCACTGAACAAGTCCCCATTCCCCTCTATCCCCAGACCCTGGCAACCATCATTCTATCTCTATGAGTTTGATCATTTTTAGATACCTCATACAATGAATCATTCAGTATTTGTCCTTTTGTGATTAATTTATTTCACTTAGCATAATGTCCTTCAGTTTGACTCATGTTGCTACATATGGCAGGAATTCCTTTTTTTTCATAGCTGGATGACACTCCACTTGTGTAAATACCATATTTTATTCATCAATCAATAAAAATTTTGATTGATTCCATATCCTGACTATTGCACATAATGCTGCAATGAACGTGGGAGTGCAAATAGTTCTTAAAGATTCTGATATCAGTTTTTTAGGATAAATATCCAGAAGTGGAATTGCTGGTTCATTTGATGGCTTTATTTTAGTTTACTGAGAAACCATTATACTCTTCCAAGTGTCTATCTTCTCACCCACAGTGTACAAGAGTTCCAATTTCTCTATATCTTTACCAGAACTTTTTATCCTTTGTTTTTTGTTTTTTTTATAACAATGATCCTAACAGATATAAGGTTTTATCTCATAGTGGTTTTCATTTACATTTTCCTGATGATTAATGATATTGAACATCTCTTCACATACTTGTTGTCCACTTGTATATCTATTAAAATTCTTTACTCATTTTGTTTTAAAAAAGAAAATCATTTGATTTTTTTTGCTATTGAGGTGTACAAGTTTCTTACATATTTTGAATATTGACTAATTATTAGATATATTAATTTTAGTAGTTACATATGTTATTGTATAGCTCCTATTACCTTCTAATGATTCCATCTTCCTATCCATCCTTCATAAGCACTTGCTTCTTTTCCTTCCTCCTGGACTTTTCTGGTCTCTAAGCTGGTAAAGAATCTGCCTGCAATGCAGGAGACCCCAGTTCGATTCCTGGGTTGGGAAGATCCCCTGGAGAAGGGATAGGCTACCCACTCCAGTATTCTTGGGCTTCCCTGGTGGCTCAGCTGGTAAAGACTCCACCTGCAATGCTGGAGACCTGGGTTTGGTGCCTGCATTGGAAAGATCCCCTGGAGAAGGGAATGTCTACCCACTCCAGTATTCTGGCCTAGGAAATTACATGGACCTTTCCATGGGGTCATAAAGAGTCAGACACAACTGAGCAACTGTACTCACTAATAGTATCCCTGACCATAACTTCTTCAATAAATTACATTTTTAAAAACAAAAACAAAGCAAGATTCATTTTTGTTTGCTTGTGTGCTGTGTTTATTTTGTTTTGATTTTCCCCAGACAATTTCTGCGTTAGGCGTGATTACACAGAACCAGCCAGCGGCAAAAACAAGTCATTTCTTGTGATAAAAGAGAGGGGGAAACACACGAAAACAGAATAGAACTTAGTATCTCAGTATTATACTGGCCTTCACATTTGCTTTAGTTTCCATTAAAGCAGGGAGATAACTTTGAATCAAATTAACAAATACTTCTCTTAGTAGCTACTAGACACTCATGATCTAAGAACCTAGATCTTTCTTTACTTTTTATTTGTCTATGTTTCTTCTGATCCATTTTTCTCCTGCATTTGTATTACAAGTTTATTAAATATATGTTAGATAGATAGTAAATTACCTCTGCAAGATAGAAAAAGATAAAGACGAAACTAAGAATAAGATATTTCATTTGGTTTCTTTGGATAGCTAAACAAATAATGGAATCTTTTTCAGTAAATTTGGNGCAATCAGCTGTCAGTTTATGAACTTGCAAATTTTCATTTTCTTTCAAGATAAAATGAATTTTGCATGTATAAATTGTCTCTAATTTTATCACATACTATTATTCTAAGGAAATGCAACAGATCTATTTTTGTCAAGATATCATCATAATTTTAAAACTTGTTTGAAAATTAACTTCAACATCTATAAATTTACATTGAAATTGTCATGATTAATTCCTCCTAGCATTTTTTTAAAGAAGTCATTCATTCCCCCAAAATATGCAATGTAAATTCTGTGTTAATTGATTCCAAAAACTGATGATTATCACTCACTACTTAAATACTCTGCAGATTTTTTTTTCTTTTTTACACTTCCAGATACTATAACTTTCTGAATTCCCAATTGAAAAATCTTCCTCTTTTGATAGTCTATCTGTACTTCTCTCTAGTACCACTAGTATCTAATACACTGTATTACTACGTATGTATCAACCTTTAGAAAAATAATCCTCATTATCATAGATAATATTTATGAGAACTTGCAATGCCCTAATTGGAGAAGGAAATGGCAACCCACTGCAGTGTTCTTGCCTGGAGAATCCCAGGGATCCGGGAGCCTGGTGGGCTGCCGTCTATGGGGTCGCACGGAGTCGGACACGACTGAAGCGACTTAGCAGTAGCAGCAGCAGCAATGCCCTAAATGCTGCTCTTGAGAAACCTGTATGCAGGTCAGGAAGCAACAGTTAGAACTGGACATGGGAACAACAGACTGGTTCCAAATAGGAAAAGGAGTACATCAAGGCTGTATATTGTCACCCTGCTTATTTAACTTATATGCAGAGTACATCATGAGAAACACTGGGCTGGATGAACCACAAGATGAAATCAAGATTGCCAGGAGAAATATCAATAACCTCAGATATGCAGGTGATACCATCCTTATGGCAGAAAGTGAAGAAGAACTAAAGAGCTTCTTGATGGAGCTCACTTTTGAATATAATATCTAGGTTGGTCATAACTTTTTTTCCAAGGAGTAAGCTGTCCCATTACTTCACAGCAAATAGATGGGGAAACAGTGAAAACAGTGAAAGACTTACATTATTTTTTTGGTTCCAAAATCACCTCAGATGGTGACTGCAGCCATGAAATTAAAAGATGGTTGCTCCTTGAAAGAAAAGTTATGACCAACCTAGACAGCATATTAAAAACAGCCACATTGCTTTGCCAACAAATGTCCACCTAGTCAAGGCTATGGTTTTTCCAGTGGTCATGTACGGATGTGAGAGTTGGTCTATGAAGAAAGCTGAGCACCAAAGAATTGATGCTTTTGAACTGTGATGTTGGAGAGTCCCTTGGACTACAAGGAGATCCAACCAGTCCATCCTAAAGGAAATCAGTCCTGGGTGTTCACTGAAAGGACTGATGTTGAAGCTGAAGCACCAATATTTTGGCCACCTGATTCAAAGAGCTGATTCATTTTAAAAGACCCTGATGTTGGGAAAGATTGACGGTAGGAAAAGAAGGGGACAACAGAGGATGAGATGGTTAGATGGCATCATCGACTTAATGGACATGAGTTTGGGTAAACTCCAGGTGTTGGTGATGGACAGGGAGGCCTGGCATGCTGCGGTTCATGGGGTCGCAAAGAGTTGGACATGACTGAGCGACTGAACTGAAATGAAATGTTCCTCGATGTAGGTAATCATTTAAACAGATAGGAAACATAATATTAGTTTCCCATTACTTCTGAAACAAGCCACCGCAAACTTAGAGCCTTGAAAAATGCAAATTTATTGTTTTACATTTTGGAAGTTAAAAGTCTTCTAATAAAGAAATGGTCTTGGCAGAGTTGTCTTCCTTCCCGAGGCTTTATGAGAGAATATACTTCCTTGTCTTTTCCAGCTTCTAATGGCTATTCACATTCCTGGATTATTCCTCCATCTTCAAAGAGCATTATTCCAACCACTGCTTTCCTTGTCTCAACTCCTTCTTCTGCCTTTGGCATTCTCACCTCCTCCAATAAAAGTTTTCTGAATGTATTAAGCACACTCAAATCCAGGGTAATTTCCTTGCCTCAAAAGTCTTAATCACATGATCAAAGATACTTTTGCCATATAAAGTTAAAGACTCAGGTTTTGGGGATTAGGAGGTGAGCATTTGGGGAAAGCCATTATTCTCTCTACCACTCATGATTAAAAGAGATAAATATTTTTCCATTGTCATTCAGCTTGTTAGATAGGAGAGGTC
The DNA here is from genome assembly GCA_006410935.1 of Redunca redunca. Classification (NCBI taxonomy): domain Eukaryota; kingdom Metazoa; phylum Chordata; class Mammalia; order Artiodactyla; family Bovidae; genus Redunca; species Redunca redunca. The sequence goes on along the minus strand of SJYQ01001863.1, from coordinate 323,167 downwards.
AGAATAAACCCAGAATTGTCTGACACCAAATGCAATCCCTGCTATACTACTTTGCTTTCCCAAGTAATGCTTACACCCTTCATCCTTCTTAACTCTCTTATCTACTTAATTTCCAACATGAATACCAAGAAACACACATACTTTGCATATTAAAAACTGTGAAAATGTAGTCATCATAAGGTTGTCTGTATTGTTATTGTTTGGTTGCTATGTCGTGTCCGACTCTTTACAACCCCATGAAGAGCATGCCAGGGTCCCCTGTCCTACAGTATCTCTTGGAGTTTCTTCAAACTCATGTCCTTGAGTTGGTGATGCCGTCCAACCATCTCATCTTCTGTTATCCTCTTCTCTTGCCTTCAATCTTTCTCAGCACCAAGGTCTTTTCCAGTCAGTAGGCTTTTCCCATCAGGTAGCCAAATTATCAGAGCTTCAGCTTCAGGATCAGTCCTTCCAATGACTATTCAGGGTTGATTTCCTTTCAGATTGACTGAGTTGATCTCCTTGCAGTCCAAGGGACTCAAGAGTCTTCCCCAATACCACAGATTGAAAGCATTAATTTTTCAGTGTCAGCCTTCTTTATGGTCTGATTCTCACATTCATACAAGACTACTGGAAAAATAACTTTGGCCATAGGGACCTCTATCAGGAAAGTGATATCTCTGCTTCTTGATACATTGTCAAGGTTTCTCATAGCTATTCTTCCAGTGATATCTGTATTACCCCTCCAAAATAAAATGGGTACATATTACTTCTCTTCAAGCCTTGGTAAGATTTTTATATTTAATTTTTTTCACAATTAGACAAAATAAAGTTTATAGAATTTTACTGCTTAATTTTTATTCTAAAAGTAATCTCTCTGCCACATGTTCTCCCTACCTGTATTTCTACCTAAAGTCAATATGCTGTATCTCTTTATATGCCATACTCATGTGACAGTCTTAAACATATATATACTATTTCAGAGTGATGGATATTCACTTTAATATGATTGAATGAGAATCCTTAAAGAGTTGATTTAAATACCAAAGCAAATACAATAGACAATTCTAGAAGTCCAGTCCACAGTAGAGTACATCTCATTATTACAGCTGAAATTTTTGTTTAGGGGAATTTTTAAAAAATTTTTCTGTGATTTTAGATTGACAGGTTGCAAAGACAGTACAAGAAGCCTCATTCAACAAAAGCAGTGATCTGTCCCATGGTACAAATCATTGTACCATGTTTGTTACAGGGTGTAAGCTCAACAAATGTATGAATCAACAATGAATTTGAAATGTAAATGGTTATTCAGTTCTCAATTTAGGACTGATTTTCAACTAATTTGATGTTTGCCCCCTAGAAGAGAGTTGGCATTGTCTGCAACAATGGTTTTATCACAACTTCAAGAGAGGGAAGTTGCTACTGTCATCTAGTGGCTAGCTACTGGCATGTAGCGAGTAAAAGCCAGGACTACCACTAACCATCCCATGATACTTAGGCTGCTCCCTGTCTACAAAGAACTACCTAGACTAAGATGTTGAAACCACAAAGGTTCAGAAATGGTTTTAGACCAATACAGTTGTAGTCAATACAATGGATTGATGAGAATCTATACATTTCCAATATGAAAATGAAAAAAGTCTGTGTTCAAGATACTCCATAAATGTAATATAAACACAGGCAAGTGTTAGCATGAAGACTATTTATATAACATCTGGAGAGAAATACTAATTACACTGATTTTGAACAAATGGAAAACAATTCCTTTTCTGTTGTTTCAATGTTTTGGAGAAAATCACAGATATTAAGTCAGGTTTGCCCAACATTTGATCAGAGAACTATATGCTCTCTTTTGGGAAGTTAAAATGTCTTTAAAACAACTCATCAAACACTCTAATTACCCTATTCTTTGTTCTGCACAAAAATTAGCAGCAGCTTCCTACAGAAGACAAGGATGCAAGTGTTGCTTTTATACTCAGCCAGAAGATTACATTAAAACCAAATTGTAAGTTCAAATATATATTTCAATCCTTCTCTCTTATGGCTGCAGCATTTTAAGACCTAGATTATCAGTTTTATATAAATATAGGCTAAAAAGTGTTCTTAGGTATGACATTAAAATCAATTTGAAGAAAACATAATTTTCATGTTTTAAAATCTATTTTTCATATATTATACTATTAAGTATAACAGTATAATGTATATAGTCAAAGCTATGGTTTTTCCACTAGTCACATATGGATGTAAGAGTTGGATCATAAACAAGGCTGAGAGCCAAAGAATTGATGTTTTTGAAGTGTGGTTTTGGAGAAGACTCTTGAGAGTCCTTTGGACTGTAAGAAAATCAAACTACCAGTTTGATCCTACTGTCAATTCTAAAGGAAATCAATCCTGAACATACATTGAAGGGACTGGTGCTGAGGCTGAAGCTCCAATACTTTGGCTACCTGATGTGAAGAGCCAACTCACTGGAAAAGATTCTGATGCTGGGAAAGATTGAAAGCAGGAAGAGAAGGGGACAGCAGGATGAGATTGTTGGATGCATCAATGGACATGAGTTTGAGCAAACTCCGGGAGATGGTAAAGGGCATGGAAGCCTGGTGTGCTGCAGTCCATGGGGGTGGCAAAGAGTTGAACATGACTGAGTGACTGAACAATAACAACAGTACTATTAAGTATAATTCTCAAGTGGAATTTGTGAAAGTTCTGAGGACTTTATTGAATTCAGAGAGTTCAACATGACACTACTTTTAAAATCTTTTCCTATACCAAGAAAGGCCAATTCTTTTCCTGGCAGAAATATTTACCTTTCACCATCTTATTGTGTTATACAACCTCGTATATTGTGTGAATCAGTGAATTCTTTACACTTCAGTTTCAGTATCTCTTTTTAAAAAAATTATTTATTTTTAATTGAAAGATAATTGCGTTATAGTATTGCATTGTTTTCTAACAAACATCAACATGAATCATCTGTAGTTTTACCCAAGTCCCCTCCCACTTGAACATCCCTACCACCACCCTCCTCATCCACCCCTCTAGGTTGTTAACAAGCCCAGTTTGAGTTCCCTGAGTCACAGCAAATTCCCACTGGCTATCTAGCTTACATAGTTTTAGTATATCATATCTCATAGCTCATGTCAACTGTATATTTTATACTCTCCCTAAGTGATATAAAAATAACCTATTATTACTGTTTGCTTTTTTAAGTTAATTTATTTATTTTAATTGGAGTCTAATTAACTGATGTGGGATGGTATCTCATTGTGGTTTTGGTTTGCATTTCTCTAAGAATGAGCGATGCTGAGCATCTTTTCATGTGTTTGTTAGCCATCTGTATGTCTTCTTTGGAGAAATGTCTGTTTAGTTCTTTGGCCCACTTTTTGATTGGGTCATTTATTTTTTTTTGATATTGAACTACATGAGCTACTTGTATATTCTGAAGATCAATTATTTGTCAGTTGTTTCATTTGCTGTTATTTTTCTTCCATGCTGAAGGCTGCCTTTTCACCTTGTTTATTTTATTGTGCAAAAGCTTTTAAGTTTAATTAGATCCCATTTGTTTATTTTTGTTTTTATTTCCATTACCCTGGGAGGTGTGTCATAGCCCTCTTATGCTTTTCATGGGAATGCAAACTAGTACAGCCACTATGGAAGACAGTGTGGAGATTCCTTGCTGCTGCTGCTAAGTCGCTTCAGTTGTGTCCGACTCTGTGCGACCCCATAGACGGCAGCCCACCAGGCTCCCCCGTCCCTGGGATTCTCCAGGCAAGAACACTAGAATGGGTTGCCATTTCCTTCTCCAAAGCATGAAAGTGAAAAGTGAAAGTGAAGTCGCTCAGTTGTGTCCAACTAGTAGCGACCCCATGGACTGCAGCCTACCAGGTTCCTCTGCTCATGGGATTTTCCAAGCAAGAGTACTGGAGTGGGATGCCATTGCCTTCTCTGGAGATTCCTTAAAAAGCTGGAAATAGAACTGCCATATGATCCAGCAATCCCACTGCTGGGCATAAGCACCGAGGAAACCAGAATTGAAAGAGACACATGTACCCCAGTGTTCACTGAAGCACTGTTTACAATAACTAGAACATGGAAGCAAACCTAGATGTCCATTGGCAGATGAATGGATAAGGAAGTTGTGGTACATATACACAATGGAATATTACTCAGCTATAAAAAGAACACATTTGAGTTAATTTTAATGAGGTAGATGAAACTGGAGCCTATTATACTATTTGCTTTTAAACATAAAATGATTGTGAGTTTTCCAGAATTTTCAAAAAACAGTCATATGAGAGAGACTCTGAGACACATTCACCCAGGCAATGCATATGATTTAAGCTCAAATGAATTGTTTACTTAATAGTAAATAAATATCCTGTATGTTAAAACAAATGACTTTTTAAAAAAATCAAGAAGATCAGTCTCCTTTATTAGCCTTTCCCTCCTTGCTCAGTTCTTAAATATGAGAGCTCACTAACTCTCTTAACTACTGTACACTGTGATTTCGGTTATATCTTAGAAAGTGATCCCCCACCACCACCCCCAATACAGATCAGTATTCTCTTATTTTCATTCCTGTGTTTCAACCATTGCCACCCATGTGTATTCAAAACCCATAACATTTTATTATTTCAAAAATGATTCCATGTGTTTTTACTAGGAGGCATGAGAAATCATCTAATATTCACAGAAAAATAAGGAGGTCTATATGGCTTAAGACACATGACCAGCACCTCCTCCAACAGGCTTCAGTACCTGATGCCTGAGCACGATCATAAAACTAACTTTCTTAAATCCCTACAGCTATACAGATACCAAAAATGTAGAACTGACAACTCTACTTCTAAACTACTTCTAAGCATTTCTCAAACCCAGACCAACTGTACCAACTGTCATAGTTCTGGACTGTATAATTTCTTGCCTCAGTTATTTCCTTTCTTCTATTCCTTTACCCTTTTCCAGTTCTTTGCTCTTCACTAGAGTGATATTTCTAAATTGAGATCTATTTACTCATTCACTTAAAATTTGCTAAATTGTCCTGTTAGGTAGGTAGAATAGGGAAAAGGAGTCCAAAATGGCAGTGGCTAAAAGACAAGGAAGGGAAAAGCCCACGGAAATAGAACAAAAGAAGGTCCGAGGACCAGAGTGAGGACATCAGGTAAAACAAACAACACTCCTGGCTGGCCCAATTTACATAGGACAGGCCCAGGGAGAGAGAAACATATAGAGGAGCCAAAGCCAACTCATTCTCTCTCCCCAACACGCTGGGGCGCTCTTCTCCTCGTGTCTTTGGATCAACGAGCCCTCACGCCTCAAAGATGGATTTTCCTGCTATCTTCTAAATAAAATAGAGCTGTAACACTGAGCTGTAACACTGATTTGTCTAAGAGCTATAACATGGTCCACTGGAGACCTGAGAGCTATAACACGGTCTACCCAAGACCTGAGAGCTGTGACATGCCAAGGGGGCTTTAATGTCCGTCACTCCAAATCTCTGTTGTGACGAGACAGAGAACTGAGGAACATACACTCGAATGACAGTCCCAGTCATAGCCAAGATAAAACCCTAAATGGGATATAACGTAAAGGACTTCTTTATTTATATCCCCACTAATCTTTCTGATTCTCCTTTCTGATTTTGGTCTTATGTAATAGTCTGACAAAATTACTTTAAAATCCTTAATGAATGCTTATGTTTTTGTTCTATTGTTTCTTTGCCAATTAAGTTCCTCTCAGCCTCTATTTTCATACTCCCTTCACCTGAAAAGTTCTACTCATTTGTCAAATGTTAGCTTAAGAATAACGGAGAAGGCAATGGCACCCCACTCCAGTACTCTTG
>SJYQ01001863.1:305489-317209 GCA_006410935.1 Redunca redunca | reverse complement strand
AGGTTGCAACAGTTCTGGGTAAGATAAGAACCGATTATACAGATTGAAGTAAGCCAGAAAGAAAAACACCAATACAGTATACTAACGCATATATATGGAACTTAGAAAGATAGGGATGATGACCCTGTATGCGAGACAACAAAAGAGACTCAGATCTATAGAGAGAACTCTTGGACTCTGGGGGAGAGAGAGAGGGAGAGGGTGGGATGAGATGGGAGAATGGCATTGAAACATGTATACTATCATGTAAGAAACAAATCGCCAGTCGATGTCTGATGCAGGATGCAGGATGCTTGGGACTGGTGCAAGGAGAGGACCCAGAGAGATGGTATGGGGTGGGAGGTGGGAGGGGATTCATGTTTGGGAACGCATGTACACTCGTGGTGAATTCATGTCAATGTTTGGCAAAACCAATACAGTAATGTAAAGTAAACTAAAGTTAAAATAAAAATTAAAAATAGAAAGAAAAAAAAGTAAAAAATAAGATAAGCTTCAGAAAGACTCACCCCTAAGGAAGTCCACCCATGGAAACAAAAGGAAGCCTATTACTTGTGGGAGTGTGCCCAGTCTCAGCAATAACTCAGGAGCCCAGTGAGAACCCCATTGCCTTTCTGGAAAGGCTAAAAGAGGCCCTCCAAAAGTTTACCAATCTGGACTTAGACTCTTACAAGGGACAGGTGATTTTAAAGGACAAATGCCTGTCCCAATGTGCATCAGATATCAGAATTAAGTTACAACAACTACAACAGCAGGACCCTGCTGCCTTTTTAAATCAGATGGTCCAGACGGCCACCAGTACCTTTTATAACAGAGAACAGGAGGAGGCCGAGGCCCAGGAGAAGGAGAGAAAGAAAGAGACAAGGCATGCCCAGATGCTGGCCGCCCTCCAGAGAAGCCCTATGGCAAACCCCGAGTCCTTGAAGGACAAGGCACGAGACAAATGCCTGATCTGTATACAGGCTGAGCATTGGGCCAAAGAGTGTCCAAACCATGACAAGTGTCCTAGAATGGCTTGCCACAAATGCCATCAACTGGGACATCGAGTGGCACTCTGCCCTCGGGACCCAAGAGCCTCAAAGTCAAGCGCCAAGCCTACCCTCATGATGGTTCAAGAGGACTGAAGCAGCCCGCTCCAGCTGGCCCGCCTGTCACAGATAACGATCACGGGGCAGATAGATCCGAAAATTTCTTGGTTGACACAAGGGCTACCTACTCTGTCTTGATCTCCTACTCAGGAGCCTTCTCCTCCCAAACCTGTACCATTTTGGGTGCTATAGGAAAAGCAACTACTAAACGATTCACCTGAGCACTTCTTTGTTGCTGGGATGGACAAATATTTTCCTACCAGTTTCTGGTGGTCCCTGAGTGTCCTACTCCCTTATTGGGAAGAGATGTGCTCACTAAACTGGGGACCACCCTTGTGATGGGAAGTTTTTCAGCCCCTAGAGCTCTACAGCTCCTGGTTACTACTGAAGAACCCATTACGCCTTCAATAGAGAGGGACCAAAAGCTATGGGAAGACAAAATTAACCCCCAGGTGTGGGACCAGGGGATTCCTGAACGAGCCCACCAAGCTGAACCGGTCATCATTGTCCTCCAAGATCCCACTCGGTTTCCTCACTGGAAACAATACCCTCTCAAAAGAGAGGCTCAGGAGGGACTACAGCCTTTAATAAATAAGTTCCTTGTTTGTGGGCTATTGGTCCCCACCAATTCGCCATGTAACACCCCAATCCTCTCAGTAAAGAAAAAAGATGGAACCTGGCAAATGGTTCAAGATCTCTGGATCATAAATGAAGCTGTAGTCCCCCTCCATCCCACTGTTACCCAATCCCTATGTAATCTTGGGAGAAATCCCACCCAGTGCCAAGTGGTTTACAGTCTTGGATCTCAAAGACATATTTTTTTACATACCACTGGCTAAAGAATCCCAATATCTTTTTGCCTTTGAGTGGGAGGCCCCAGGAGAAAAACACCAATAGATGACTTGGACAGTATTACCTCAGGGGTTCAGAGATAGACCCCACCTGTTTGGACAGGCCCTTAGCCAAGATCTCCTAGATCTGGACCTGGGACCTAATGGGAAAATATTACAATGTGTAAATGACCTACTAATCTGCTCTCCAGATGAGAAAAGTGCCCAACAACATGCAGTTCAGGTTTTAAGCTTCTTGGCAGAAAGGGGATATAAAGTCTCCCATGCTAAGGCACAGATGGTCGAGACAAAGGTCACTTACCTGGGAGTTCAGATTACACACGGGTCCTGGAGGCTGTCCTCTGATCTGGTACAAGGAATCCTCCACTTGCCCTCCCCCACGACTCAAAAACAATTGAGAGCTTTCCTGGGGCTAACTCCTAAATGGGAGAGGCCATTTATGGATATCTGATCAAAGAATCCTCAGATATCAAGTAATGCTGATGGAGAATCCAGGCCTCACTATATCCCCTTGTGAGGTTCTTAACCCAGCCACCCTCCTGCCTACCCCTGAGGGCTCTTTTCTCCCCTTTCACTCTTGTCTATAAACCTTGGACCACTGGACAAAACCCCAAGAGGGATTGTCAGAAGATCCTCTGACCAATCCTGAGGAAATCTGATACACTGATGGAAGCAGCTTTGTCTTGGATGGAAAAAGAAGAGCCGGGTATGCAGTAGTCTCCAATTTTGAGACCATAGGGGCTAAGCCTCTGCCACCAGGTACTTCAGCCCAATTAGCTGAGCTCATGGCCCTGATTCGAGCTTTAGAGCTGGGAAAAGGATAAAGAAGAGCCATTTACACTGATTCCAAGTATGCCTTTCTGGTGCTACATGCACATGCTGCTATTTGGGGAAAAAAAGGGGCCACTTGACCACCCGAGGGTCCCCAATCAAATATGGTGACCAGATTCTTCAACTCTTGGAGGCAGTCCATCTGCCCACTGAGGTTTCAGTCTTCCACTGTAAAGGACATCAAAAGGGGAACACAGAGTGTCAAGAGGGAACCAAGCAGCTGATCAGGCAGCTAGGAGAGCAGCACTACAGAATCATGACCTAACAGGGATTGCCACCTTAGTTCCACAGACTAATTTGCCAGAAACTCCTTCATATCCTGAAGGTGAGACTCTTAAAGCTAAGAGCGAGGGCTTTCAAGAAGATCATATGGGGTGGTTCCAAAAGGAGGGATTCCTTTTTCTGCCTGGGAATCTCCAATGGAAGGAAGTTGGTTAACTCCTTACATGCCACTACTCATTTAGGAAAAAAAGGCCCTCCAAAGATTACTAGAAAGGTCCTTTAGAGAAACAGGCTTCCAAACAACTATAAGATAGGTGGTCTCCTCTTGTCCCCCTTGCCAATTAAACAACCACCAAGGAGCTCAAAGACCCCAGCTGGCCCAGCCCATCCAATGACATGGGGCCTACCCAGGAGAGGACTGGCAGATGGACTTCACCCAGATGCCAGTTTCTCAAGGGTATAAATACCTATTAGTCATGATAGATACATTCATAGGATGGATTGAAGGCTTTCCCACCCAGACTGAGAAGGCTGAGGAGGTGGTAAAAAACTGTTCCATGAAATCATTTCAAGATTTGGTATGCCTAGGTCATTACAAAGTGACAATGGGACATCATTTACTTCTAAGGTTACCCAAGGGGTCTCGAAAGCATTGGGCATTACTTATTATCTCCATTGTGCCTGGAGGCCTCAATCTTCAGGAAAAGTAAAAAGAGCCAATCAATTATTAAAATCAGCAGTAAAAAAGATAACCCAGGAGACCTCCCTGGGATGGAAGGAGGCTTTACCAATAGCTCTCCTCCACACCCACATTGCCCCTAAGGGACAGCTTGGCCTTAGTCCTTATGAGATGCTATATGGGAGGCCTTTTGTTTATGTCAATGATCTCTTCCTAGATCCAGAGGTTCAGACCCTCCAGTTTTATACCATGGCCATTGGACAATTCCAACAGGATATACGCTTGTGGGATATGAACCAGGACCCTAAATATTCTAAGGAGTCACCACTATATGCTCCAGGGACTCAAGTCCTAATTAAAGTCTGGAAAGATGGGTCCCCAAAGGCTCAACTCCAGCCCACATGGAAGGGCCCATACCCTGTAATACTTTCTACCCCCACAGCAGTCAAGGTACCAGGACATGACACCTACATTCACTACTCACGAGTCAAGCCATGGAAGAAAACAGAAGAGGACTCTCAATACACCTGTGAGCCCCTGGGAGATCTCAGATACCTATTCAGGACTACCAATGAGTGCCATTCTAATGAACACCCCCAAAATCTAGTTTCTGGGGATAAGATTTCTCAGGATAGCTCTAAACAGCCAACACAGCTTGACAGAGATTGTACTCTAAAGCAGACAGGAGATAGATCTTCTGATCCTTGAACAAGGAGGGACTTGAGCCATCCTGGCGATGTAAATTTAAAATTGACTAATGCCCCTACTAGTCCTTGTTATGCTATATTGATATGATTATTCCATGTACTGTTAATTGTCTAACCTGTTTTGTCTCTGCCCAGGTCAACAAGCTACAACATGCTGTGCCAGTTCAACAAAGATATAAAACTACAGCCGACCAAGGAAAATATCACACCCCCTTAGATGGACACCACTATAAGGACTCTGAGGCTTGAGACTAGCAAGAGGGGGAGGCCCAATACCCCTCACAGTCCCAGTTCAGCAGGAAGTAGCCAGAAAGACCTCGATGCCCCTATTCCCAAAGAATTGGGCCTCCCATCTCTTGAGGGGGGAATGTTAGGTAGTTAGAAAAGGGAAAAGGAGTCCAAAATGGTGGTGGCTAAAAGACAAGGAAGGGAAAAGCCCACAGAAATAGAACAAAAGAAGGTCTGAGGACCGGAGTGAGGACATCAGGTAAAACAAACAACACTCCTGGCTGGCCCAATTTACAAAGGACAGGCCCAGGGAGAGAGAAACATATAAATAGAGGAGCCAAAGCTAGCTATCGCTCTCTCTCCCCAAAATGCTGGGGCGCTCCTCTCCTTGTGTCTTTGGATCGATGTGCCCTCACGCCTCAAAGATGGATTTTCCTGCTATCTTCTAAATAAAATAGAGCTGTAACACTGAGCTGTAACACTGATTTGTCTAAGAGCTATAACATGGTCCACTGGAGACCTGAGAGCTATAACACGGTCTACCCAAGACCTGAGAGCTGTGACACGCCCAGGGGGCTTTAATGTCCATCACTCTAAATCTTTGTTGTGACGAGACAAAGAACCAAGGAACATACACTCGCATGACAGTCCCAGTCATAGCCAAGATAAAACCCTAAATGGGATATAATGTAAAGGACTTCTTTATTTATATCCCCCACTAATCTTTCTGATTCTCCTTTCTGATTTTGGTCTTATGTAATAGTCTGACAAAAATAATTTAAAATCCTTAATGAATGCTTATGTTTTTGTTCTATTGTTTCTTTGCCAATTAAGTTCCTCTCAGCCTCTATTTTCATACTCCCTTCACCTGAAAAATTCTACTCATTTGTCAAATGTTAGCTTAAGAATAACGGAGAAGGCAATGGCACCCCACTCCAGTACTCTTGCCTGGAAAATCCCATGGACAGAGGAGCCTGGTAGGCTGCAGTCCATGGGGTTGCTAGGAGTAGGACATGACTGAGTGACTTCACTTTCACTTTTCATTTTCATTTTCATGCATTAGAGAAGGAAATGGCAATCCACTCCAGTGTTTTTGCCTGGAGAAACCCGTGGACAAGGGAGCCTGGTGGGCTGCAGTCTATGGGGTCGCACAGAGTCGGACACGAACGAAACAATTTAGGAGCAGCAGCAGCAGCTTAAGAATAATCCATCTAAAGTTTTTTTGGAATCCTAGTATTTCCATTATTCTTAGATTCTATTTTTATCTTGATGAGATCATAATTTGTATCATATTATGTTTTATTGCAGTTTGCTGTATGAACATCATTCTCCCTTCACTCTCCTACAAACTTCTAGGAGCAGTGACTATTTTAGGAAAATCAGTGACATTCAGTTTCTGTTGAATAATATGGACTGATACTAGTATAGGTGTATCTAGTTGAATAGTGGGCTGACTGGAGTAGGAAGTTAGTGAACATGCTTTGTCTTTAGGCAGAGACATGCAATGCAGTCATCCAACCATTTTATTTTCTTTCTGTTTTACAGCTTCCTTGCATTTAAATGTTGCCTTTAATTCTGTCCAGTAGTATGTGGGCACCAGCAATGGGATGTAAAATCTGCTGGGTCTGTAGTTTATTCTCTCTTTGCCCATTTCTGGCTAAATTAGGACTATCAGATCAAGAATTCTGATAACCTAGAAATAGTACTGGGTACCCGCAGAACTGTAACTTGAAAAATGAAAACTATTGTATCNTTTTTTTTGATATTGAACTACATGAGCTACTTGTATATTCTGAAGATCAATTATTTGTCAGTTGTTTCATTTGCTGTTATTTTTCTTCCATGCTGAAGGCTGCCTTTTCACCTTGTTTATTTTATTGTGCAAAAGCTTTTAAGTTTAATTAGATCCCATTTGTTTATTTTTGTTTTTATTTCCATTACCCTGGGAGGTGTGTCATAGCCCTCTTATGCTTTTCATGGGAATGCAAACTAGTACAGCCACTATGGAAGACAGTGTGGAGATTCCTTGCTGCTGCTGCTAAGTCGCTTCAGTTGTGTCCGACTCTGTGCGACCCCATAGACGGCAGCCCACCAGGCTCCCCCGTCCCTGGGATTCTCCAGGCAAGAACACTAGAATGGGTTGCCATTTCCTTCTCCAAAGCATGAAAGTGAAAAGTGAAAGTGAAGTCGCTCAGTTGTGTCCAACTAGTAGCGACCCCATGGACTGCAGCCTACCAGGTTCCTCTGCTCATGGGATTTTCCAAGCAAGAGTACTGGAGTGGGATGCGATTGCCTTCTCCAGAGATTCCTTAAAAAGCTGGAAATAGAACTGCCATATGATCCAGCAATCCCACTGCTGGGCATAAGCACCGAGGACACCAGAATTGAAAGAGACACATGTACCCCAGTGTTCATTGAAGCACTGTTTACAATAACTAGAACATGGAAGCAAACCTAGATGTCCATTGGCAGATGAATGGATAAGGAAGTTGTGGTACATATACACAATGGAATATTACTCAGCTATAAAAAGAACACATTTGAGTTAATTTTAATGAGGTAGATGAAACTGGAGCCTATTATACTATTTGCTTTTAAACATAAAATGATTGTGAGTTTTCCAGAATTTTCAAGAAACAGTCATATGAGAGAGACTCTGAGACACATTCACCTAGGCAATGCATATGATTTAAGCTCAAATGAATTGTTTACTTAATAGTAAGTAAATATCCTGTATGTTAAAACAAATGACTTTTTAAAAAAAATCAAGAAGATCAGTCTCCTTTATTAGCCTTTCCCTCCTTGCTCAGTTCTTAAATATGAGAGCTCACTAACTCTCTTAACTACTGTACACTGTGATTTCAGTTATATCTTAGAAAGTGATCCCCCCCCCACCCCCAATACAGATCAGTATTCTCTTATTTTCATTCCTGTGTTTCAACCATTGCCACCCATGTGTATTCAAAACCCATAACATTTTATTATTTCAAAAATGATTCCATGTGTTTTTACTAGGAGGCATGAGAAATCATCTAATATTCACAGAAAAATAAGGAGGTCTATATGGCTTAAGACACATGACCAGCACCTCCTCCAACAGGCTTCAGTACCTGATGCCTGAGCACGATCATAAAACTAACTTTCTTAAATCCCTACAGCTATACAGATACCAAAAATGTAGAACTGACAACTCTACTTCTAAACTACTTCTAAGCATTTCTCAAACCCAGACCAACTGTACCAACTGTCATAGTTCTGGACTGTATAATTTCTTGCCTCAGTTATTTCCTTTCTTCTATTCCTTTACCCTTTTCCAGTTCTTTGCTCTGCACTAGAGTGATATTTCTAAATTGAGATCTATTTACTCATTCACTTAAAATTTGCTAAATTGTCCTGTTAGGCAGGTAGAATAGGGAAAAGGAGTCCAAAATGGCAGTGGCTAAAAGACAAGGAAGGGAAAAGCCCACGGAAATAGAACAAAAGAAGGTCCGAGGACCGGAGTGAGGACATCAGGTAAAACAAACAACACTCCTGGCTGGCCCAATTTACATAGGACAGGCCCAGGGAGAGAGAAACATATAGAGGAGCCAAAGCCAACTCATTCTCTCTCCCCAACACGCTGGGGCGCTCTTCTCCTCGTGTCTTTGGATCAACGAGCCCTCACGCCTCAAAGATGGATTTTCCTGCTATCTTCTAAATAAAATAGAGCTGTAACACTGAGCTGTAACACTGATTTGTCTAAGAGCTATAACATGGTCCACTGGAGACCTGAGAGCTATAACACGGTCTACCCAAGACCTGAGAGCTGTGACATGCCAAGGGGGCTTTAATGTCCGTCACTCCAAATCTCTGTTGTGACGAGACAGAGAACTGAGGAACATACACTCGAATGACAGTCCCAGTCATAGCCAAGATAAAACCCTAAATGGGATATAACGTAAAGGACTTCTTTATTTATATCCCCACTAATCTTTCTGATTCTCCTTTCTGATTTTGGTCTTATGTAATAGTCTGACAAAATTACTTTAAAATCCTTAATGAATGCTTATGTTTTTGTTCTATTGTTTCTTTGCCAATTAAGTTCCTCTCAGCCTCTATTTTCATACTCCCTTCACCTGAAAAGTTCTACTCATTTGTCAAATGTTAGCTTAAGAATAACGGAGAAGGCAATGGCACCCCACTCCAGTACTCTTGCCTGGAAAATCCCATGGACGGAGGAGCCTGGTAGGCTGCAGTCCATGGGGTTGCTAGGAGTCGTACACGACTGAGTGACTTCACTTTTCATTTTCATTTTCATGCATTAGAGAAGGAAATGGCAATCCACTCCAGTGTTTTTGCCTGGAGAAACCCGTGGACGAGGGAGCCTGGTGGGCTGCAGTCTATGGGGTCGCACAGAGTCGGACACGAACGAAACAATTTAGGAGCAGCAGCAGCAGCTTAAGAATAATCCATCTAAAGTTTTTTGGAATCCTAGTATTTCCATTATTCTTAGATTCTATTTTTATCTTGATGAGATCATACCTTGTATCATATTATGTTTTATTGCAGTTTGCTGTATGAACATCATTCTCCCTTCACTCTCCTACAAACTTCTAGGAGCAGTGACTATTTTAGGAAAATCAGTGACATTCAGTTTCTGTTGAATAATATGGACTGATACTAGTATAGGTGTATCTAGTTGAATAGTGGGCTGACTGGAGTAGGAAGTTAGTGAACATGCTTTGTCTTTAGGCAGAGACATGCAATGCAGTCATCCAACCATTTTATTTTCTTTCTGTTTTACAGCTTCCTTGCATTTAAATGTTGCCTTTAATTCTGTCCAGTAGTATGTGGGCACCAGCAATGGGATGTAAAATCTGCTGGGTCTGTAGTTTATTCTCTCTTTGCCCATTTCTGGCTAAATTAGGACTATCAGATCAAGAATTCTGATAACCTAGAAATAGTACTGGGTACCCGCAGAACTGTAACTTGAAAAATGAAAACTATTGTATCTAAAATAGTCGTCAGTGTATACAAAATGTGTTTCTAGAGGGCTATTGACTTTTAGAGAGTTTAATCTTCCTTTTTGCTTTCTCCACTTCCTAAGTAGGAATTAACAAAATAAATCAAATCCAGGTGTATTCATTCTAAAACCTTTCCTCTATCCCCCTAATAAATCAAGCAGAAGACAGAAGAAGCCTTGGAAGAGAAAAGGTGTGGAATGATGGTCTAAATCATGAGTTACAGAGATATCTGCCTCCCATGCTGGGTTCTCTTTTCCATGACAATTGTGAGTTAAAACAGTCAGGATGAATTCCCAAAGGAATTTCTCAACTTGTTAGCATAAATCCTGGGTCTTTGGTCACCTTTGCAAAAGAAGTCAATTGTAAGCCCAAGTGTGCTAGTCTGACTTGTGATACGAGACAAGAGTCTTACTAAAATAAGCAGAATTATTTAATATGGAGAATCTGTTCTGCACTTTTTCTTGTGAATCTGTGGAAGTGATATGCAGGAGATTAGGAAAATACCAGTTCTAATAGAGATAAACAGATTCCTGGATACTGTATTTGCTTCTTATTCTGTATTAAAGAATGTGGTTGAAATAAATACTGCTGATGACCTTTATATATTCCTCCTTATTAGCATCCAGATATTGGATAGATATTTAATTAATCAATTAAGCCTAGGTATCAACAACCAAGAAACATTTTTAAGCCTTTTTGTAAATGCAAAGAAAAATTTTTGAAAGTAAAACGCTATTTAAAGACCCCCAGGATACAGGCTGCATGATGCAATTTCCCTAGCCTTCTGGGTGATAATCCATGCCACAGGGAAATATTCATCTAGAACATTATATCAATACCAAAAAGTCAGTAGAAAGACCACTAAAGTTCACAATTCCTCTATAATATCTCAAATGGAAAATAATGAGCTGGACAATGCCTATAAAAGTGGCAGCTGCTGCTGCTGCTGCTAAGTCGCTTCAGTTGTGTCTGACTCTGTGTGACCCCAGAGATGGCAGCCTACCAGGCTCCCCCATCCCTGGGATTCTCCAAGCAAGGACACTGGAGTGGATTGCCATTGCCTTCTCCAATGTATGAAAGTGAAAAGTGAAAGTGAAGTCGCTCAGTCGTGTCCGACTCCTAGCAACCCCAAGGACTGCAGCCTACCAGGCTCCTCCATCCATGGGATTTTCCTGGCAAGAGTACTGGAGTGGGGTGCCATTGCCTTCTCCAATAAAATTGGCATTTATAATCAAATTTTTCAGGAGCTAATGACCACTTGGAAAATAAATTATACATATATATAATATGTAAAATATATTACTTGTAAAATATATTACCTATATTGCATTTTAAAAAAGGCAGAATAATAATTATCCAGTAAAGAACTACAAAGTTTTAATTGCTTGGCAGCAAACTCCATCCTTCATAGAAAGTTAAACAGGATTTATGCAAGGTGCTCTTCATTTAAATATTTGAGTATCATTTGATATTAAAAACAGTTAAAGGTAAAATATATTATTTTTTTTTATAGATATGAAATATCAGACCAGGTCCTTAGAAGTCATAGGTAGAGAACACTCTTTGAAAAATATAGAGAGTGAGAAGAAGAGAAAAATATATGTATACAATATAAATTCTCAAAGTCACATTGAAGATTAATTTAGAGTAGGAGAGTTCTAAAATATATATTGGTGAGCACACACAAATCATCAAAGTTGTCTCAGTTCAAAGCATATTTTCATGAAACTGTAAATTGTCTTACATAAAAGTGATTCTTGCAATGAATGTAACCAATTTATTCATGATTGAAAGGAAATAGGTGAGCAAGAAAGTGGGAAAAAAACTTATTAAAGTGTGCTCATTTTAGATTTGCAACATCGAATAGCTACCAGATTATTTATAATCATAAAATAGCTAGTTTGTTGAAATCATATAACACAATAAAAATCACTTTGAGTGAATAATGAGGCTCATGGAATAAGAATCACAAAGTATAACCATAATTTACCATGTAAGGATAATGGTAAAGACAGGGCCTACAAAATAAAAGTACACATATGATTCTTTGGCTTATTTTTCAGAAAAATTTCAACATTTTTGGAAATATAAGTGAAGAATAGTTCATTCTTGCA
>SJYQ01001863.1:290135-305375 GCA_006410935.1 Redunca redunca | reverse complement strand
GTGAAGAAGGCTGAGCACCGAAGAATTGATGCTTTTGAACTGTGGTGTTGGAGAAGACTCTTGAGAGTCCCTTGGACTGCAAGGAGATCCAACCAGTCCATTCAGAAGATCAGCCCTGGGATTTCTTTGGAAGGAATGATGCTGAAGCTGAAACTCCAGTACTTTGGCCACCTCATGTGAAGAGTTGACTCATTGGAAAAGACTCTGATGCTGGGAGGGATTGGGGGCAGGAGGAGAAGGGAGACTGTGGATGAGATGGCTGGTTGGCATCACAGACTCAATGGACGTGAGTCTGAGTGAATTCTGGGAGTTGGTGATGAACAGGGAGGCCTGGTGTGCAGCGATTCACAGGGTCGCAAAGAGTCAGACACGACTGAGTGACTGAACTGAACTGAACTTGAATTTATATCTGCAGCCTGAGGCCCAGAAACTGATGTCTAGAATCAAGGCTAACCCAGATGATTTGCAGCCAGTCCTCATACCCATGAGCATGATAATAAATGATTGCTCTTTAAACTTCAAATAATTTAAACTGAAGCTCTAATACTTTGGCTACCTGATGTGAAGAACTAACTCATTAGAAAAGATCCTGATGCTTGAAAAGATTGAAGTCAGGAGGAGAAGGGGATGACAGAGGATGAGATGGTTGGATAGCATCACTGACTCAATTGGCATGATTTTGAGCAAGCTCCGGGAGTTGGTAATGGACAGGGAAGCCTGGCATGCTGCAGTCCATGGGGTCGCTAAAAGTTGGACATGACTGAGTGACTGAACTGAATTTGTCTCTTAAGAACTATAAAGAAAAAAAAAAAGAGTTAGAAAATGATATACTGGGATCTCATGTACAAAATCATTGTTACAATTTATCGTATTTGTACTTTTGCTCACATTGAGTATTCTGCACTTGGGAGGTTAAAAAAAATCATATCTGAGTATGGTTGTTCATCCATGTTCTATTGCAAGGAATCTTGAATTTATGTGAACAGAGAGAATAGCTATAGGATGCAAAGGATTATGCATAATGATCCAGTATTCTTCATTGATAGGCTTTTAAGTTTGTAGAAGGTAATCTGTTCTGATATTTTAAAGGTCTTTAGGTTTGTTACTGAAGTTTATGAATAACTGAATTAAGAAAATACAAGCTTTTAGAAATGAATGACAAAAAATAAAATAAAAATATGTCAGAAATGAAAGTCAGTGACTGATTTAAACATGGACTTGCATGCATACTCAGTTGCTCAGCCATGCCTGACTCTTGTGACTCTGTGAACTATACAGCCCACCAGGCTCCTCTGTCCATGGGATTTTCCAGGCAAGAATGCTGGAGTCGGTTGCCATTTCTTTCTCCAGGGGAATCTTTCCAAACCACAGATTGAACAGACTGTGTTGTATTGGCAAGTGGATTCTTTACCACTGAGCCACCTGGGAAACCCTGAAACATGTTCAGTTGACTATAAAAAAAATCTACCATTTGTTTGTGGTTTTATTGAAATTCTATTTTCTTAGGCTTTGCTCTGTTACATGAAACTCTGAATGTGATGGTCAGTGGGGTACCATATAAAATCCTCCTTGTCAAGAAAAAGTGTACTTTCATCCTAAATTAATGAAAGATTTCCAGGTTAAATATGAAAAAGGGAAATGTTTCCTGGCTATCTTGTAATCAAATCCAAAGAGATTTGCTTGTCTTCCACACATGTTTTATATTTTGAGTTACAATCTATAATTAAATCCAGAGGGAATGAATTGTAATTCTTTCTGATAATCCATCTTCCCATATTTTCACATAAATTTGGGGGATGTCTTGATATAATAAAGTTAATTGGTCTCTGTGGGAAATACAAAATTGCATTTTGAAGCAGTTTGCTTTCATCTGACTATGAGCTCTCTTTGGCATATTATTAATATGTGAAATAAAAAATAAATATCTAAGCATATGTAAAATCATGCCTATAATCCATATAATAAATTGTGCTAAACGAGACCTGTTTAAGTCAGTTCTTTAGGACACAGATTGAATGTTTTTCAGAAGAATAATGTTCTCTACAAAAATTAGGGTTTCAGATAAGCCTGAAAATAACTATGTAAAAATGAATTTCAGTTCTCTCTGGAGTAAGGCAAGAATACATTAAATACATAAGAGAAAATGAATTTTAATGTAATTAATGTATAGGTGGTGGATGTTGTTGCTTTCGTTGTTGAGCCCCTAAGTCCTATCTGATTCTCTCCAACTCCATGAACTCTGTCCATGGGATTTCCCTGGCAAGAATACTGGAGTGGGTTGCTGTTTTTCTTCTCCAGGGGATCTTCCTGGCCCAGGGATTGAATCAATGTCTCCTGTTTGGCAGGCAGATTGTTTACCACAGAGCCTCCTGGGTAGCCTTCAGTCCCTCAAGTGTTTGACTCTTTCGTGACACAATGGGCTATAGCCTGCCTCTGTCTATGGGATTTCCCAGGCAAGAATACTGGAGAGAGTTGCCATTTCCTCCTCCAGGGGATCTTCCTGACCTAGGAATCAAACATGCATCTCTTGTGTTGCAGGCAGATTCTTTACCACTAGGGAAGCCCTTGTACAGATAGCATATTAACAATATCAGCATGGAAAAAAAAATTCAGAATTTCACATTAGTTTCCAGTAAATTAATTACTTATACTCTACTCCAGGCATAAAGAAAATGGACTCTAGTTATAGTATACATTTAAAGTATGTTAGAGAAAATCTAGGATTCCAGAGAGTAAAGTTATGTGTGTGTAGGGAAAGGATGAGATTCATGTTTTGGGTGGTTCAGTTCTATGGGAGAATGTTATATATCTATATACACATATATAAAATATTTATAATTTATGTATAATGTGTTATATAATACATACATATTTATTGGCAGGGCAAGCTGATCAACAGTGTTGACAGCAAAATTGGTATCTACAGTGGTTGCAAGATGGAGCTCAAAAACAATTTGAACAAGGAAGGTAACGAGTGTGGTAGATTATATACGCTGGTATTTTACCTTTGAGTTTCATATTGCCTTGGTTTGATGGATGGGTCACTGAATTGTACTGTGTGTTGAGAGATGTGAGTGTTCTTGCCTATTCTCCAAATTATTTGACTTACTATCAATAACTCTGATTCATATTTACTTAAGTATGTAAAGAAAGCACCTCACAGGATGATAGCCACTGTTTCTTATATTTGGAGACTTCTAAGAACTAAGGTTTAGAGAAGGCAATGGCACCCCACTCCAGTACTCTTGCCTGGAAAATCCCATGGACAGAGGAGCCTGGTAGGCTGCAGTCCATGGGGTCGCTAAGAGTTGGGCACAACTGAACGACTTCACTTTGACTTTTCACTTTCATGCATTGGAGAAGGAAATGGCAACCCACTCCAGTGTTCTTGCCTGGAGAATCCCAGAGACAATGGGCCCCCATCTATGGGGTCGCACAGAGTCAGACACAACTGAAGCGACTTAGCAGCAGCAGCAGCAAGAACTAAGGTTTAAGAAAAAAAAATGGTTGCACTAAATGGAGAGCTATCTTCTACTAGTTCTTCCCTCTTCCCTACCTAATATATTGNGTTATGATTTTACAGATATTAGCTTATTTCCCAATAATCATTTTGTTCCTTTTAAGCCAAAAACAATTTTTTTAACTTCAAAATTCCTGAGTCCTTGAAAAACTTAAAGACTTTAAGCATTGTTTATTTAATGACTGATGGGAAAAAAATCCCTAGACATAGTTACATGCTACAGTTTTGCTCCTGTTCAGCTAGCATGCTATATTCAACTCAGCAAAGTTGTGCAGTCCAGTCCACATGTTACCTAGAGTTCTAGTACTCGAATACATTGTTGAGGAATATCAAGGTGGATTCCTTCATGTCTCTCAGTCAGTTCAGTCACTCAGTCACGTCAAACACTTTGCGACCCCATGGACTGCAGCACACCACGCCTCCCTGTCCTTCATCAACTCCCGGAGTTTACTCAAACTCATGTTCATTGAGTGGATGATGCCATCGAACCATCTCATCCTCTGTCATCCCCATCTCCTCCTGCCTTCAATCTTTTCCAGCATCAGGATCTTTTCCAGTGAGTCAGTTCTTCGCATCAGGTGGTCAAAGTATTGGAGCTTCAGCTTCAGCATCAGTCCTTCCAAAGAATATTCAGGACTGACTTCCTTTAGGATGGATTGGTTGGATCTCCTTTCAGTCCAAGGGACTCTCAAGAGTCTTCTCCAACACCACAGTTCAAAAGCATCAGTTCTTTGGTGCTCAGCTTTCTTTATGGTCCAACTCTCACATCCATACATGACTACTGGAAAAATCATAGCTTTATTTAGATGGACCTTTGTTGGCAAAGTAATGTCTTTGCTTTTTAATATACTATCTAGGTTGGTCATAACTTTTCTTCCAAGGAGAAAGTGTCTTTTAATTTCATGTCTACAATCACCATCTGCAGTGATTTTGGAGCTGCCCAAAATAAAGTCTGTCACTATTTCCACTGTTTTCCCATCTATTTGCCATGAAGTGATGGGACCAGATGCCATGATCTTAGTTTTCATGTTTCTAGGTTCTAATATTTTCTTTATCACCATCCAAGTTAAACCCACAAAACTCAGTAAAAGTTAAATATATATATATGCATATACTAATATGTGTATATGTAAAGATACACATGCAAATCCAATTTGTAACTTTAAATATTTCTTTGCACATGATTTTCATATTATTTTAACTTTAGTATTTTTTCATTTTTTTAGTATGAAATTCTCTCAGAGCTCTCAGAATTGGATTTCACTGTTAATTTTTCTCCCTTTCTCCTGGTAAAGGCTATGTATGCAGTGTCAATAACAAAACCAACAATATAATCAATATTGTAGCTGAAAAATCATTTAGTAAATGAGAAGTTTATAAAATAGGAAAATAAAAGCACTGCATGAGATTGACTTTGGTAAAGACATAAGCTTTCTGAAAAAGACTCTGAAACCAAGGGAAGGGATTAGGCATTATCTTAACACAGTAATGGACAGACTAAATCCAGTTATTGAACTGGAATATCAGAAGCAAATTCTGGTATTCATACTCTTATATGTGACCTCCCATTAGAATTTTCCAAAGATGTTCTGGGTGGGAATGTGTGACAAACCACACAGCGGAAGAAATTGTATGTGTTTTGTTAATTTATCCATCACTTACTTTCAGTGTTCTATAACATGTCTGTTAAACATTAAATGGTGAAAATAAATATAAATATGTCAGAAATTGCAATATGTGTAAAGGAACTCAGTGTCCCAGGTAAAAGATTAACATATTACTATGGATTGCAAAAAATATACAGTCATATGCAATTTACCAGAGACAGGGCTTGAACCTAAGACACAGAAGTCAAAGAACTGAACTAGGTATACCTAATAATACTAGTGAAAAGAAAGCCTGAAGTAGTATATTCAAACTGGAGTAATTTAGATGTTAGGGAAAAATGTTGATGAAGATAAAGATCTCTATATAACAATAAAAACATTAATCCACCTTTATACACACACACATACAGACACACACACACACACACACACACACACACACATATATATACACTAAATACACAAAGAAACTACAAGCAGCAGATATACTCATCATAACAAGGAGAGATTTACCACACATTTATTATTTGCAGGCAGATTCTTTATTGTCTGAGCCACCAGTTAATTGTTTTAAATTTAAGAAATTCTGTTTATCAAAACACAAGAAAATTAAAGATAAGCCATTTATCGGGAAAACATTTTCAGACATACAAGATTTGCAACTCGTATATATACACACCCTATTTCATATATCATCTGTGTTGTGCTGTGCTTAGTTGCTCAGGCGTATCTGACTCTTTGTGGCCCCATGGACTGGAGCCTGTCAGGCTCCTCTGTCCATGGAGATTCTCCACCAACAATACTGGAGTGGGTTGCCATGCCCTCCCCCAGTGAATCTTCCCAACCCAGGGATCGAATCCAGATCTCATGCTTGAAGGCAGATTCCCTACCAGCTGATTTACCAGGAAAATGCCATATATCATTTACTATATATTATAAAAAAAAGAGCTTCTATGAATCAACAAGAAAAAGATAAGCAACTCTGTTAAAAAGATAGGAAAAACCTTGCAGATACACTATACAGAGGGCTGTGTGCTGTGCTTAGTTGCTTCGCTGTGTCTGACTCTTTGCAGACCCACGGACTGTAGCTAGCCAGGCTCCTCTGTCCATGGAGATTCTCCAGGCAAGAATACTGAAGTGGATTGCCATCTCCTCCTCGAGGGGATCTTCCCAACCCAGGGATCAAACCTAGGTCTTCTGCATTGCAGGCATATTCTTACCATCTGAACTATCAGAGAATCAAATAACAAATATATGAAGTTTTGCCTTATCTTGTTTGAAATCAGAGGAATTCAAAATAAAATCATGAGATTTATTTCACACATACACTGGATAGGTAAGAATTTTAACATCTGAAAATGTCAAGTACTAGAAAATGTGTAGAACAGCTACAGGCTAATAACTGATTGTGATAATGTAACATGACATAGCAAGCCTAGAAAACAATTGGCATTATCTAATATATTTTAAGATATGCAAAACATTTAGAAATTCTACTCCTGGGAATACATCCTAAAGAAGGTCTTGCTATTTATAAGCTCCAGGAGACCTCTTCAAGAATATCAATGGGCTTACATTAACAGACACCTGGGAAGAGCATTATCACCCATTAAAAGAAGAGTGAATTAAATGTCCCTCTCATATTCATAGGTTAGAGTATGGGTTTAAAAGGAGTATGTTGCAGCTAATGTACTAACAACAACACAAGCTTATTTTTAAAAACTTAATTATGATTGAGAAATACAAGTCATGTAGGCAGCATAACTGCACCATAACCATATACAATTGAACTGCATATAGTTAAGGAATGAAAATGTAAAATTATGATAAAAATAAGGAAATTATAAGCACAAATTCAGGATAATGGTTTTTAATTTGACCAAAAACAAGGCACAGACAATACAAGAAACAAAGGGACTTCAAAATTATGGTAGGTAATATTTAACTTTTTACTTTGGATGATGGTAACCAAGTCACTACTCTTTATACCATTTAAATTTGACAGTCTTTTATTTCTATAATAATATAATAATAATAATTAAAAAAAATAGAATTTAATACTTTCATCTCACACCTCAAACGACTGTCTGTCATATAGCCACCTGGAGGCCACCTACTACAGAAGAAAGAAGAACTCCTTATGGCTCCCTAAAGACATTTTTAATGTCCTATTGGGTTTATAGCGTTGTGGACTTTCATACTCTATTTCTTTAGATAATTAATTCATTCTGTTTAATCCTCCTTCAAAGGTACTTCTTGATTTCTTTTCCTTTATTTTCTTTCTCTTTAGCTCTCCTAAAGCACACAAACTGGCATGAGCACACAAATGTGCTCTTGGTCCTGACCCGTTATTTCTCTCATATAATTCCTTTGCATTTTATTTTTCTCAGTTTTGTTCACTTCCTTATAATTACCGCCCTCTTTAAATGTGGTTTATAAAAAATACATGCTCAAAGCAATTTAGTGGATTTTCAGTAGAGAAAACCATTTTCTATATATCATACCAAGTAGTTAACATCTATAGACAAAAAACGTGGGGGATTTAAATATAAACCAAAACACTATAGCAATTTTGAGGAAAAAAAGAGGAGATGATCTTCTAGATTTGGACCTAGGCAAAAGGTTCTTAGGCATGACACTGCAAAAATGGACCATAAGAGAAAAAATTTGATAAATTAAAACTTCATCAAAATTAAAACTTTTGCTTTGTGAGAGTTCCTGTTAAGAGAATAAAAAGATAAAAATAGAATGAGAGAAGTTATTTACCTCATATTCAACATTTCTTGGGCTCCAAAGTCACTGCTGATGGTGACTGCAAGTGCAAAAATAAGATACTTACTCCTTGGAAGAAAAGCTATGACCAACCTAGACAGCATATTAAAAAACAGAGACCTTTCTGTCTTTCTTTTGTCTCTCTCTGACAAAAGTGTCTATAGTCAAAGCTATGGTTTTTCCACTAGTCATGTATGGATGTGAAAGTTGGACGATAAAGAAGGCTGAGCACTGAAGAATTTATGCTTTTGAATTGTGGAGAAGACTCTTGAGAGTCCCTTGGACAGCAAGGAGATCAAACCAGTCAACCCAACTCTGAATATTCATTGGAAGGACTGATGGCTGAAGCTGAAGCTTCAATACTTTGGCCGCCTGGAAAAGACCCTGATGCTGGGAAAGACAGGGCAGGAGGAGAAGGGGGCAACAGAAGGTGAGATGGTTGGATGGCATCACTGACTCAACGGACATGAATTTGAGCAAACTTCAGGAGATGGTTAAGGACAGGGAAGCCTGGTGTGCTGTAGGTCATGGGGTCACAAAGAGTCAAACATAGTGACTGAACAATAATAACAGTCAAAATATATACATGGGATATTAAAACACCTTCTTATTGAATGAATAGTCTTATCTCTTTATGCCTCTGAAGTATTAAATTATAACTTCATGGTAAAATTAAATCACTTAACTTCACTTATTCATCCTCATATTTCAATTGCATGTCTGCATGCCTGCTAAGTTGATTCACTTGCATCTGACTTTCTGTGACCCTATGGACTGTAGCTCTCCAGGCTCCTCTGTCAATGGGATTCTCCAAGCAAGGATACTGGAATGGGTTGCCATACCCTCATCCAGGGGATCTTCCAATCCAGAGATGGAACCCACATCTCTTATGTCTCCTGCATTGACAGACAGGTTCTTTACCACTAGTGCCACGTGGAAAGCCCTTCATTTATTAGTTACTCACTTATAATTAACAAGCCATTTAACTTAACTGTTTGAAGTAACTTCAGTCAATAATATAGTCTAACCCCTTATTTCCAGTAGGTAATTTAAGGCAGAGCTTCTCAAATTTTAGTGGGTGTCAAAATTATCCAGAGAGAATGTTAGCTCAGATTGCTAAGTCTCATCCACAGAAAGTCTGATTCAAAAGTTCTGGGCTTTGCCTGAGGCTTTATTTCTAATAAGTTTCCAAAGGTTGCTTGTGTTGTGATCCAGGCCTTGGACAATAGGCTGTATTTGAATAGTACTTTCCTTAATGTCAAACAAAGTATTCTCTTAAAAACCATCCAATTCCCCAGAGTCAAGTGCTATTTCCAGTTAAATTACATTCTGCTCCACCACATTATTCTTGAATTTAATTATTTTTGTTTTATTGTTATTTTTAAAGTAAATATGTAAAAGAAGATTTTTCATCTCTACTGAGTGGTATGCTGCTGCTGCTGCTGCTAAGTCACTTCAGTTGTGTCCAACTCTGTGAGACCCCATAGACGGCAGCCCACCAGGCTCCCCCGTCCCTGGGATTCTCCAGGCAAGAACACTGGAGTGGGTTGCCATTTCCTTCTCCAACGCATGAAAGTGAAAAGTGAAAGTGAAGTCGCTCAGTCATGTCTGACTCCTAGCGACCCCATGGACTGCAGCCTACCAGGCTCCTCCATCTATGGAATTTCCAGGCAAGAGTACTGAAGTGGGTTGCCACTGCCTTCTCCAATAAGCCATAAAATAGAATTTCCACTTCTGTCGCTTATATCTTTCCATGAGCTCATTAGATTTTATGAAAAAAATATCAAAATTGAGTTCAGCATTTTAATTTTAGTTTAAAAAGTTTGAATTATTTGAGGTGTTGGGGGAGTGTGTAGTTTCCTTGGTTCTGTCTCATCACAACAAAAATTTGAGCTACAGACCAGCATTACAGTTTTCAGATGGATCAGTGTTACAGTCTGTATTACAGCTCAGTTTTATTTAGAAAATAAAGGAAAATACATCCTCGAGGTGAGGGGGCATGCCGACCCAAAAGACACAAAGGAAAGAGAGAGAGAGACCCCCAGCCCTTTGGCTCCTTCTCTTTTTTATATGTTTTCTCTCCTCCCCCTGGGCCTGCCCTATGTAAATTGGGCTAGCCAGGAGTATTGTTTGTTCTAGCTGAGGTCCTTACTCAGATCCTCAGACCTTCCTTTGTTCTATTTTCACAGGCTTTTCCCTTTGTCTTTTAGCCATGGCCATTCTGGACTCCTTTTTCCTATTCTAACCACCTAACAGAGGCATTGTGTAAGAAGTGTACACTTGTCACAAGATGATTTTCAAACATTGCATGCATGCAGTACCCACACAGGAGCAAACTCTTGAATACAATGGCACAGAATCTTTGCATGATAGATCTTATTTTTTGGAACTGTGAAAAAAAAAAAGAAAGAAACATGCTCTGCAGCATTATTTAGAAGGAGATTTTAAAACTCCGGATGATAACATTGCCATTTAATGTGTAATCCACAAAGAAATTTTACAGTTCATAATTAAAGGCACTGTTGCAATTCAGGTACTGCTTTGAATCCAGAGGAAAATCTCAGGTCTCAGGTCACCACATCTGAAAATTTCTAAAAAATAGGACACTATTTTTTTTCCCCCTGATACATCAAACAGTGACATAGTATATCACAAACTACTGAGTTTTTTCCAACATTTTCCTTTGTCTTTTTCTGACAGAGCTAAATTTTCCTTTTTCACTGGAAACAAAGGGAAGCAACATTCATACTTTTTTGTATGTCTAAAAACTAAATGACCTTTCTCAGTCAAAATATTTAAGCACAAATCACATTTTGTAGTGAACAAAAGTAGTCTGTTTTTTTAAAAAATAAATTGGGACAATCATCAGAAATGGGGAAGAAGGTTTACAAAGATTGCTGTGGTGTAGAGGTTGCATTAAAATAGGAAAGGAATGGGATCCTGGGAAAGTTGTCAGAGGCCTGGTGAAGAGCACAAGCCGGCTGACAGTTGTGCTCTGACTTAATAGAATTGATTACAGCTTCATGGTTCACAAAATAAAAAAAAAATTGAGATCCAATGGTCTTTTAGTTACCTTCTTGATTTAACATTCTTAAATGTCTTTCTGAGGTGCAGTTCCTTTCCTTATTGAGGATAAAAATTGATTTCAATTAGGAAATTTCTTTTCAAAAAAATGCTGAACCCACAGTCACATCTTTCTCTGGGATTTCCTAGATGCTTTCCAAGACACCCAGTTTAACTGTTCTCCTTCATTTTTCAGAATCCCAAGTTTTACCAAATGCTTCAGGTATCATAAAAACACATTTTTCCCAAATATTCTATCTTAAGAAAGATTCACCTCATCCTTAGGAAAAAAAATGTCTACCAAGTATTCATCTATCTTTTTATATATTTTCAACAACATGTATAAAGATAAAGGCAGAGTAATATACTTTAATCTGATAACCATCTGTAGAGATGGAGAACACCACCATTCTTGAGTCCTGTGCCTGGACTAATACATAAGATAGAGTAATGGAAAAAAAAATCAATTTAATTCTGTGTGCACAAGAGATCATAATATGAAGCTCAGAGTGTGGCCAAAAGGAGGAAGTTTTTATATCTTTTTATACAAAGAAACAATAAATGTATGAAGATTTGACAGGACAAAGAAACTTAGGTTTGACTGTGTAAGGAATTTAAGCAATATTTGGGCTTGGGTAGTTAAATTAGTAAGAAATAACATTGTTTATATCAGCTGCTTTGCCCTGAATTCTGTCTCTGGTGATGAGTGTCTTTCTTCCTCCCAGGACAAGAAGGGCATCTTTCACACAGGAGATTTATTTTCTACTTTCAGAGAGACAAGAGAGGAGTTAAATCATCTCTCTTGCATCAGCCATTTCTTAAGTAAATTTATTTATTGTTTTTTTTAGTCTTTAATTGAATTGTTTATTTTTTATTGAAGTATAGTTGACATATAATATATATTTCAGGTGTAAAATATAGTGACATAATTTTTAAAGTTTGTATTCTCTTTGTTATTTCAAAATAATTGCTATACTCTTGGTGTTGCACAATATAGCCTTGTAGCTTATTTTATGCCTAATGGTTTGTACCACTTAATACCCTACCCTGATACTGACCCTTGTCCCTTCCCCACTGGGTAACCATTAACTTGCTGTGGCTTCTTTTTCATTATATTCACTATATTTTTCATTATATTCACTGAAAGTGAAAATTGCTCAGCTGTGCCCAACTCTTTGCGACTCCATAGACTATACAGTCCATGGAATACTCCAGGCTAGAATATTGGAGTGGGAAGCCTTTCCCTTCTTCAGGGGATCTTCCCAACCCAGGGGTTGAACCCAGGTCTCCTGCATTGCAGGCAGATTCTTCACCAACTGAGCCATTATATTCACTAGTTTATTGTGTTTTTGGACTCCACATATAGCTTATATCATATGTAACTTTTAAGTGCTAAAATAATTTTTTAAGGTATATACCTAATTCCAGTACTCTGCAAGGGAAGAAAGTATGAGCATTTGTGATACTTCACCAAGCTAAAATTCCAATTTTATTTCCAAATTTCAATTCCAAGCTAAAATTATCAACACATTCCTTCTTGCCTTCAGAATGAAGAGTGATCCAATTCTAGATTTCCAATCAGAGTGCTCACTAAGTTCTCCTAGAGGCATTCAAGTTCATTCAACACTCCCATCCATTATTGTTGATTCTGGACACTAATTATGTCTTCCCTTTCAAACCCTCCAGCCAGCTCCTGGCTCTGGCTGGGCATTCTTTTACAAACAGAGAACCCTCTTATGCAGAAAGATATAGGAAGCTATTGGAGCATTCAGGAACTGTCTCCTGATAACCTCCAGGTGAGTTGAGCTGATCCATGCAGAGACTGATAGGGTCTCTTACAAACTTTAAGTGGATTGATTTAGGGAAACCACTGTGTGGAAGCATCATCTGAGTTGTCACTGATCTGTAGAAACATAAAGAAAGAACAATAAAATCACTTTAAAAGAAAATTTATCATCATTTAATTTTTAATAGTACAAAATGCATAGCAAATCAATTAAAATGTCACAGTTTGGGGTAAGTAGTTACAGTATTTACTGCTTTCATGTAAGTATCTTGGAAATCTAGGCAGGGCCAATGCCTTCCTTTCAGCAACCACAGGAACACATCTGTGTATGAACAAGTTGGACTTATTATTTAATGCCATGAAGGAGAAGGTATGGCATAGAAAACTGCTGCTACTGCTGCTAAGTCACTTCAGTCATGTCTGACTCTGTGCGACCCCATAGACAGCAGCCCACCAGGCTCCCCCGTCCCTGGGATTCTCCAGGCAAGAACACTGGAGTGGGTTGCCATTTCCTTCTCCAATGCATGAAAGTGAAAAGTGAAAGTGAAGTTGTTCAGTCGTGTCCGACTCTTAGCGACACCATGGACTGCAGCCCACCAGGCTCCTCCATCCATGGGATTTTCCAGGCAAGAGTACTGAAGTGGGGTCCCATTGAAAACTAGTTCATCTCAAAAAAGGGATAATGGAAAGAACTTTTGACAGGATTTGGCCATGTGTTTGATAGTAATAATTTGGGGAATATTTAAAGAAGCAGGCTTTTCTCTGGATGAAATGCTGTTGGGAAGCAGGTGTGATACATATTATGACTATCTTAATAAATCTTATCTAGGAGGGTAGACAACTGGACCAAAGCTGAAACTGCAGTTGGCAGTTTTAATGATGTAGCTATCACTCACATAGTGGGGAAAGGGATTATCTAGTACTTTGTGGCTAGGACAATGTTCATGTGTTGTCTTGTATTCAGATATGACTATGGAGTCATCAAATAAAGGGTCAGTTTCTCTTTATTGTATTTACTAAATCTATTAAATACATTAGAACATTTAAATTTGAAGTGTATTTAGGAAAAAAATTTGGAAAGCAGATAAACGGACAGTTTAAACTAATAACATTAACCAGTTCTTAGTGATCTAAGTCACTTGAGATTTGACCCTACCATTCAAGAGCCAAATCCAAAGTGTAGACTAATAAAATGGAAGGTGAGTAAAAATTATCTATCGATATTCTATGCTAGGTCATACGAGTACCACTCAGAGGAAAACTGCCTATTTATTATATTGATATTCATAAGTATTTTATGTAAATACTTTCTATCCCCTGTATTAATTTTCTAGACAGATGAGGAATGTGTACATCCACGTGTTTATTTTAGGACCACTATCTAGTTCTTTTCCTTTGCACTAGCTGCGAAACCCAGCCAGCCTTAGTAATTAGCCATGCAATGCCTCTTCTCCATCTGTCACTGCCTCAATAATCAGATTTAGTGCACAATGGAGATTTATTGTGAATAAAAAATGATAACTAATAAGAGATGTAGATTATATAGAAGTATAACTTACTGTTTCACTTAACAATGATCAATAAGAATACACAGTTGAAATGATCCTGTAAATCACATTCTTGAGTGATTAGATGAAAAATCTTGCTCAGTGCTTCCCGGATAGCTCAATGGCTGAAGAATCTGCCTGCAATGCAGGAGACAAGATTTTGATTCCCGAGTTGGGAAGATCTCCTGGAGGAGGGCATGGCAACCCACTCCAGCATTCTTGTCTGGAGAATCCCATGGACAGAGGAGACTGACAGGCTACAGTCCATAAGGTCACGAAGAGCTGGACACGACTGAAGCAACTGAGCACAATGGGCACATATAAACCCATGCTCTCTATAAATTACAGAAAAAATGAAAGATCTTTGTTTTACATGAAGATCTGGGCTTAGAGTATCCTTAAAATCTGTCCTAGGTCTATCATTCCATAATTCTAACATAGAAAAAATATATTTGAGAAAGATTTATAAGAAGAAGAATTCATGACTCAGAGATGCTGCCTCCTGAAAATTTTGTATACACATCATCACTTACAGCACATGGGACAAACATGAGAGCACAGACTTAATCCTAAATATTCTAGGAAGAATTTAGCAGGTAGTTTTCCTCTTAGCAAGTAATTCTCCTCCCTTCCCTGAGGCATTAGATAAACATCTGTCACAACATTTAAGTTCCTCTCAGTATAGGGAACATATTTTAGCAATTATATTCTAGAAATTTACATAATTGTAATTTTCAGCCTTTTTGTTGTGCATTATGTGTAGGGCAGGCTAAGAGTATCATCACCTAGTTGAAAGTGATTAGCGAGATTACTTACAATAAAATTTTATTTGTTCATTTCACCACCCAACTTGACTCATTTCTCTAATTTGAGTTTCATTGTATGGTATACAAACTTCCTTTCCTTTGAGAATTTTTCTATATTAATAAAATCTAAAAATCATCT
>SJYQ01001863.1:274005-285109 GCA_006410935.1 Redunca redunca | reverse complement strand
ATCTAATAACAAAAAGTTAGACTTGCATTTCATATCATGTGATTTGTTTTTGAATTTCACTTTTCTAGTAATCCATTTTTACTATATTTTAAGAGAAGATTGCTCTGTAATGAATTGGAAATTAGAAAGCCTAGTCCTTCATCATAGATAATTTGAGAAGTAGTACCTTTCAACACTGATCAGAACACCTTTAACATAATTAATACTGAATATATTTTTTAATTCAGTTCATCAGATCTCGGTACTCAACATTGTTTCTAAAGTCTCAAAGTCTCTATATATTATACTTTAATTTTTATTATTTGGAAGTGCTTCACTGCCTAGTGTGCTTATCTTAATATAATTCAATGGAATTTAGTTTAGTTATACTAAATTTCTGGCATGTGAAACATACTGAACTAGGCAATGAAGGGCAAAATGAATTATTGGTAAGTTGTCTCAAGCTTTAAGTAGCTTAACATTTCAATATGGAAAATAAGAAATATACAAATTGCTATTACATAAATGCAAATAGGATGTATGAAAAGCCTTTCAACATGTAAGGAGAAGTCATAGTTTGTTCAAGATATCAGGAAAAACATTTTAACTGCAGAGAAATTTGAAAGACACTGATGAAAAATTGTAGAAAAGAACATGAAGAAAATATTTTAATATTTAATGGGGACTTGTGTTAGTATCAATAGGAATAGTATTCAAATGATATATTATAGAAGACTTTAAATCCTTTGGTTGAATAACTTATTCACTCTTTCAAAAATCAATTGTGTTGTTACAATTGATTTTTATCTATGGGCAACAGTATATATACTAGAAAACTAGGGGTGAGGGAGGGAGGAAGGGAAGGTGAGATTAAAATCACAAAGATTAATTAACCAAAAAATAGTATTGAACAATAATTGAGATTACACCAAACTGAAAAACTTCTGTATAGAGAAGGAACCCATTAACAAAACACAAAGGTAATCTATTGAATGGGAAGATATGTACAAATAAAATGTTTACTAGAGAGTTAATATCCAAAATATATAAAGAACTCATACAATGCAATAGCACCAAAAATAAACAATTTGATTTAAAAATGAGCAGGGGTCCTGAATGGGCTTTCCCTGAAGGTGCCAGTTGTAAAGAACATATCTGCTAATGCAGGAGACGCAAGAAGACTGAGAGTACGATCCCTGGGTCATGAAGACTGCTGAGGGAGGGCATGGCAACCCACTCCAATATTCTTGCCTGGAGAATCCCATGGACAGAGGAGCCTAGAGGTCTATAGGGTCTCAAAGAGCTGGACACAACTGAAGTGACTTCGCATGTACACATGCACAGGCTACTTGAATAGGAATTTTCCAAGAAGACATACATACAGATGGCCAATTTATGTATGTAAAGATGCTCAACATCACTAATAACCAGGTGGATGTAAATCAAAATCACAATGAGATATCACCACGAATGGTTATGACTAAAAAGATAAGAAATGTTAAGTGTTGGAGACTATGTAGTGAAAAGGGAAATTTATGCACTGTTGGTGGGAATTTAACTTGATACAGCTACGGTGAAAAACAATATGGAAGTTCCTCAGAAAGCTAAAAATAGAACTATCATATGATCCAGAAATTCCACTTTGGGGTAATTATCTCAAGAAAATGGAAACACTAATTTGAAAACATGTATGCACCTCATTGTTCATTGCAGCATTATTTACAATAGCCAACATGTGGAAGCGACCTTAGGTCCATTGATAGATGAATGGATAAAGAAAATGTGATGCATATGTACAAAAACATTTAGTCATTATGTTGTTCACCTGAAGCTAATATAAATTTTGTAAGATAACTATATTTCATTTTTTTTAAAAAGAAAACATTGATAAAGTTAATATGAAATAGTGTCTATCTTAGAGAGGAAATTGGTGTGGTCTCAGTGCTGAAATGTTTCTAGTGTTCTCCAGAACCAGTGTAAATAAAAAGTTCTCTGTTACTATACCTGTCAGAGGAAACTTAATTTCTTCTAGATTTCTTTTTCTGAAATCTTGTAGTTCTGAGTCTCTTTCAATTACTATAAAACTAATCCTTCCCAAGGCAGAGTCTCCACACAACTGCTTATTTCTGCCAGTTCCTAGATATCTGTCAACAACTCTATGACTTCTAAGTTGCCTGGAGCATCAAAGTTTTATGAAGTATTAAATAACTTCCTCCAGTGAAATAATTCTTTTCAACACAGACAGTGGAATTGTCTTGCCTCCCAATCATTTTTTTCATATGCAGTCAAACTCTTGTAATCTCTCAAGCTTGAGCCAGTATCCTGAAAAAGTCCTTGGCAAAAATGAACAACACTAAATACTTTTAATGATGTAAACTTAATCTATTCCCAATATATCTTAAAATAGTTGATTAAAGTCCAGACAATTTCTCAAGGAAAAATACTAACTTGGGATACTCAATTTTTTATTAAATTCTGTGGAGTAATTTAAACTTATTGCAAATTTTTGCATATCTTTGAAATCAGTTCAGTTCAGTTCATTCACTCAGTCGTGTCCAACAATTTGCGACCCCATGGACCACAGTACATCAGACCTCCCTGTCCATCAGCAACTCCTGACCTAAACTCATGTCCATTGAGTCGGTGATGCCATCCAACCATCTCATTCTCTGTCGTCCCCTTCTCCTCCTGCCTTCAGTCTTTCCCAGCATCATGATCTTTTCAAATGAGTCAGCTCTTTGCATCAGGTGGGCAAAGAATTGGAGTTTCAGCTTCAGCATCAATAGTGGTAGGGATTTCTCTTTTCTCTGTTTTTTTCCTCCCCATAAACAGTGATATGGAGAAAAATTGAATTTAAAAAAAGAAGTCAGATGAAAAATATATATAAAATGTAAGCTTATGAACTAAANAATATATATAAAATGTAAGCTTATGAACTAAATGCAAAAAAAAAAAGGTATATAAAACATTTCAATTTATTTCAAGGGTAGAGTTATAAATGAATATTTACTTTGGTGTATTTAAACTCCATGTTAATATGCCAAAAAGTGTCAATGGTGTAATAAAAATCTATGACCTGATTTAGACCCAAACTAGAATTTAGCTTCAATATTTTAGAATTAGAAATGTAAGATTAGAGTCATTTTTTAAAAGTGGGGGACGTCAAGATGAATATTTATTTGGGAAAACTACCTTCAGTTATATTTATCAATAGGAGCTGAAATTTTATGTTGACACAAAAACTTTCACGTGGATGCATGTAGCTGCTTCTTTATAGTGGTCAAAACTTGGAAGCAAACAAATATACTTCAGTAGGTGCTGGGTAAATATACCATGCTATATTCAGACGATGGAATATTATTCAGTGCCAGAAATGTTTTGTCAGCTAACGAAATGTATGGAGGAAACTTGAATACATATTATTAAGAGAAAGAAGCCAGTCTGCAAATACTACACATTGTATAATTCTAACTATGTGACATTCTGGGAAAGGCAAGACTACAGTGGTAGCCAAAAAACTAGCAGTTGCCACTTTGGAATGGGGAAGTGAAGATGAATCTGCAGAGCATGGAGGGTTTTTTAGGGTCAAAAAATTGTTCTTTACAATGACTGCCATAACGATGGATACATGTCAATATACATGTGTCTAAATTCATAGAATGTACAACCCCAACAGTAAATCCTAATGTAAACTATGTATTTTGGGTGATATGCTATATAAGTCTAGGTTCATCAATTGTAACATGTGTATCATAATTGTGGGGGATGCAGATAAGTGAGGAAGGCTATGCATGTGTAGGGGTAAGGAGTATATGAGAAATCTCTATAATTTTCCTCAATTTACCTGTGAACCTAAAACTTCTCTAAAAATATCAATAAGAAATGACCAGTTTATTTCCCTCAGGTATTGAAAGGTTATTTATGTTGTTTCTAGTTATTTTATACTATAAGAATCTCTATAGAATAATGCAAAATATTCAAATTACTAGTCTCTTATTAAGAGTATTTTCTCCTGCTGTTCCATGATTATATGGTTAACTTATTCTTCACTTTTAAGAAACTGTTTCAAATGTTTTTGTGTGTATGCTTTTTTTTTTTTAAGAATAGAGAAAAGAAAGAAAGCTAAGACTACAAAAAGTTAGACAAATACCTCCTAAGGGATGAAATCACACTTTGTTTTTCACATGGTACTTAATGTTTTAATAGCTCTCTCATAATGGATCCTTAATTGGGTGTCCCTGAATGGGACACTGATTTCTGCTGAAAAAAGAGTATATTTTTCACATTTCCACTGATAGCTTTTCTCAGTGATATCATCAAAGTTCATGCATACATTCTTGGAAGTGAAAAATTGAAATTCTTCTGTGCATATAAATGATATTTTAACTGGTTGACTGTAGAATAATGAGGGAACTTGTAAAACTCCATATGACAACACAATGATAGTGAGTGCTGACATCTGAGAATAAAATAATAAACAGCTCAACTTCAAATCTGAAAAAAAATTGATGAAAGCACATTAAACCTTAAAATCCATATCCAAAAACTATAAGAAATTGCATACTGTGTTAGAGTGAATTATTTTCAGTAGTTGAAGGAAAACACATTATTGATAAATTTATTAAGTATACAATGGTTAAACCCAATGTTTAAGTAGAAATTATCACATTGTACTTTAAGGTAGAGATAATCAAGTCAAATATTCTTCTTTCTATAAATAGAATCACAATCCAACCGATTTTTCTAGCCCAAACACTAGACATCTTTCTTGATTTCTCTCTTTCTCTTCCAGTATATAGTCAAATAGACTACTTTATCTATATTACTTCCAAAATTTAATTTTACTAGGTATCAACTTTTTCCAAACTGGTATCATCTCTCATCTCAACTACCACCCTAGCATCTACAACAAAGACTGCTGGATCCAACGCTTCCGATATCTATTCTCATTTTAGAGGTGTTGCCTTACCACAAGCCCATTTTTTGTGACACCTATAAGATAATCCTCACTAAACTGAGGATGAGATGAATGGGCCATGCACAGGGATCAGTAAATAGAAAAGTTTAAACCTCAGAATTAAGAGCTCTTTTTGGAATAAGCCCTTTTCCTGTTGATGCTAGCACATGAAAAAGAGTGGACACACATAGATCAAAATGCTTCCCTGGTGGCTTAGTGGTAAAGAATCTGCCTGCCAAGGCAGGAGATGTGGGTGCAGTCCCTGGCTTGGGAAAATCCCCTGGAGGAGGAAATGGCAACCTGCTTGAGTATAACTTGCCAGCGAAACCCCATGGACAGAGTCTGATGGGCTGCAGCCCATGGGGTCCCAAAAGAGTCAGACAAGACTGAGGATACAAACCTCAGAATTAAGAAATATGCTGGTGTCCTTTTCGTGTTGATCCTATGCATCCACACATGCAAAGGGGTGGATACATATAGATCAAAAGTCTAGTAAGATTTTGGAAATGTTCCATGGCTAAAGAAATCAGATATCTGACTTGTCAAAATTTGTGAACTTTAAAGCCACTCCTGGTTTTCCAAATTGTTGCTAGCAGAAAAAGAATCAGCAAATCGTTTTTAGACACCAACAGCTACTCCATGATGGGCTACAGATGCGGTCACAGAGAATAATGTGCAAGGAATTTTCTTCCTGTGAGCAAACTGGGGACGATGAAACCAAATTTTCAGAGTTCCTTTACTATCCATTTAAGGAACTTGCTGTACTCTAAGGACTAAGATTTCAGCCTGAGTTTCTGCACAGCAGGTTTTTAATATTGATATGTAACAGTGACAACTATATGTATTCTATTTTTTGAACTTTTATGTTATGAAGATGACTTCTTTCCTGACACGCCATGAACTAACCCCTGCTAAACTTCAAGCATTTCTATTTTGAAATTATTTATTCATTTATTTAAAATCTGAAGAAGAATACATATATGTATATGTATGATTGAATCACTTTGCTGTTCATCTGAAACTAACACATTGTAAGGCAACCATACTCAAATATAAGCAATTTTTAATAAAACTAAAAATACACATGTATTAAATTCAAAAAGCATTAAGAGTACAGTCAACAAATTATGGCAAATTTATCACACCCATGTAACCCTTCCTAGATGTAAAGGATGACACATATACCACTGAAATTATTTTCTTGGGAGTGAAATATTTATGCCTTCAGTTGCCAAGAGTGTTGGCTTCTCACAACTCACATCTCAGGGTCTCTTGGCCAAAACTTGCTGCCCTTTTTTGAGGTTACACAGCCTCTTTGGGACAGAACTTATCCAAAAAATGGTTGACAAATGAGTTCAAAGGTCTAACACACTTGCCTTGAAAAGACAAATCTCAAAGGTTATCTGAACTCCAAAGCACACCACTGGGTCATTTGAAGCTTTTGCATCTATTTTGCAAAAACGGGGGAGGGGGGGACCTACCTTTCTGTCCAACCCTATTTCTTTTGCTCCTTTCTATATATATTCCCCAGGAGTCCATGAATGCGAACTTCTACCTCAGAGTCTATTTCCAAGATAACCTGATCTAAGAGTGTTCGTAACAAAATTGATCCCAGAAAGCAAAATTTAAAACAAGATTTTAGAAATGGATCATTTACTGGCCTCTGGGTAATGGGGACTCTAATTACAAGTTGTGGGTAGAATACTGACAGGTTTGGCATACTGTAGCAGTTGAAGGGTGAACTGGACTGGAACACTAATCAAAACAAATGCACTGGTAGATATACCAACTTGAGCATTTGAGACATTAGGGGAAAATAATAAGTACAAAGTCTGTAGAACTGGATGGGACTGACCATGCATTGAAGAAAAACAAAGACAGACTTAGGGTGATTAATCACCAATTTAAGGTAAAGTGTGAGAGCTAGAGGGTCATTTTGGCATTATATAAAAAGATTCATTTACTGCAGTTCAGTTCAGTTCAGTTCAGTCCCTCAGTCATGTCTGACTTTGCGGCCCCATGAATCGCAGCACGCCAGGCCTCTCTCTGTCCATCACCAACTCCCAGAGTTCACTCAGACTCACGTCCATTGAGTCAGTGATGCCATCCAGCCATCTCATCCTCTGTCATCCCCTTCTCCTCCTGCCCCCAATCTCTCCTAGCATCAGAGTCTTTTCCAATAAGTCAACTCTTCGCATCAGGTGGCCAAAGTACTAGAGTTTCAGCTTCAGCATCATTCCTTCCAAAGAAATCCTAGGGCTGATCTCCTTCAGAATGGATTGGTTGGATCTCCTTGCAGTCCAAGGGACTCTCAGGAGTCTTCTCCAACACCACAGTTCAAAAGCATCAATTCTTTGGTGCTCAGCCTTCTTCACAATCCAACTCTCACATCCATACATGACCACTGGAAAAACCATAGCCTTGACTAGATGGACCTTAGTTGGCAAAGTAATGTCTCTGCTTTTGAATATACTATCTAGGTTGATCATAACTTTTCTTCCAAGGAGTAAGCGTCTTTTAATTTCATGGCTGCAATCACCATCTGCAGTGATTTTGGAGCCCAAAAATATAAAGTCTGACACTATTTCTACTGTTTCTCCATCTATTTCCCATGAAGTGATGGGACCGGATGCCATTATCTTTGTTTTCTGAATGTTGAGCTGTAAGACAACTTTTTCACTCTCCTCTTTCACTTTCAAGGGCAATAAAAGCTGCTCATCAGATCCGGGGACTTAATTATAGTGGTAGCAGAGCTCCAGAAAAGAACAATGTTCAATACCAGTGAATCCTTTATGATAAGAACTGTACCCGAATTGAGAAGGACTCAGCATAAAACATCTGAGTCAATATACTTGAAAAGTTCGATTGTCAAATTTCCCTAAATTCTCCAGGCCTAAAAAATTGACCCACTCCTTGTTAAAGGCTAGTGATGTTCCTTGTTTATGGTACAAAAGTTCTGTGTTAGATGTAATAATGTACAACCACCTCAGGATCTATTACCTTCTTCAATTCTGTACACCAGATCTGTAACTACTGTCAAAGTCAACATAACCGAGCTGGAGAAATGCTATAATTGTTAAAGGGAAAGTTGTAGAAATTTCTGCAGAAACTAGTCACAGACTAGAATGGGAGTATATGGATTTGGATTCTGATGGTATTGTATATGTGTCAGTGTGGGACATAAATTTCGATAAGGAAATATTTATCAATTTGGAAGGCTTAGCTCATGATAAAAGATTGATTAGCTTTTTATTGAAATAGAGTTGTACAATATTGCATTAGTCACAGGTGTGCTACTTCATGTTTGATATTTGTATAAATTGTGAGATAATCATCATAATAAGTCTAGTAATTGTCTGTCCCCATACAATGTTATTACAATATTATTGACCATATTTCTTATGCTGTATTTTACATACCCATGGCATATTTATTTTATGACTGAAGGTTTGTACTTCCTAATTCCCTTCATCTATTTTGCCTCAACCCCCATCTCCTACTCCTCTGATAGCTATCTGTTCTCTGTAATCCATGAGTTTGTTTTCATTCTGTTTTGTTTGTTTTGTCTTTTAGATTCTATATGTGTGTGTTAGTTGCTCAGTCATATCTGATGCTTTGGGTGACCCCAGGGGCTATAGCCCACCAGGTTCCTCTGTCTATGGAATTCTCCAGGCAAGAGTACTAGAGTGGGTTGCCATTTCCTTCTCCAGGGGATCTTCCCAACCCAAGGATCAAACCCAGGTCTCCTTCATTGCAATCAGTTTCTTTACCATCTGAGCCACAAGTGAAGTCCACTAGATTCCATATATAAGTGATATCATACAGTATTTGACTTTCTCTGTCTGGCTTACTTCACAGAGTATATAAAAGGTATCTGACAAGGATCATAGGAATATTATTAACAAGTTGCTAAGATACTTGGTTCTTGGAAGATTAGGAGAAAAACAGGACCCATACTATGAGATAAGGAAATTCCAAAATTGTCATGAGAAATAGTGGATAAAGAAGCAAAAGGCAATGTATGGCAAAACCAATACAATATTGTAAAGTGAAATAAATAAATAAAACTGAAGAAAAAGAAGCAAAAGGCTCAAATATGTGGCCAACTAGAAAATTAACCTTTTTCTGTTAATAAAGCAGAAAAAGAAATTACACTGTTGAGAGGGGCAGCAGAATTATTGAAAGCCTCAAGGATGTTTTTTTTCTCTAGATCTAGGGCTGATGGCAAGAGATACTTTTATGTGCCGATTTCCCTGACAACAGCGGAGATAATAAAAGTAATTGGGGACAAATTTCAAGTGGCTGTAAGAAGAGTCTGAGTCACCAAGAGCCATAAATATAGCTAATGTTTGAATATTATATTCCTAAGGTCAAAATAGATGAGATACCAGTAATGGTACTACTAAGTTTATATAAACAAAATAAATTAAGGATGAATATTAAAATGTTTAAGGCCATCTATCCCATTAAAATCAGTATTTGGAACTGAGCTTGCATGTGCATGCTAAATTACTTTAGTCATGTTTGACTTTTTACAACCCCATGTACCCTGGCCACCAGTCTCCTCTGTCCATGGGATTTTCCAGGCAAGAAAACTGGAAAGGGGTGCCATGCCCTCCTCCAGGGGATTTTTCCAACCCAGGTATGAAACTGTGTTTCTTATGACTCCTGCACTGGAAAATGGATTCGCCCGGGAACTAATCTAGTTCTCCGGTATAGAAGGTCTGAGTCTCTATGAGGAAGGATCTTGCAGTATCACAGCAAATATTTACAGTAATGATTCTGCTGGTTTCCCATCAAAGAGACCTAAGGCCATTTAGGTTCAGATTATTATATAATGGGTAAAAAAGAATACTCAAATTTTTCAAGGGGTATTACACCAAGATCTGTGATGATACTGACTCTGGGCACTAAGTATCATCGTATTCCCCTCAGAAGACTGATTATATTTCTGGACCTTGGCTTAGTCTTGCTCACATGGTGGTCATTTTCCTGGCTGATAAATATATAAAACATAGACATACTCAATAGCTGGCAGAATACCTACATTGGTCTTTTTCTTTGTGAGTTAAGAGCTATTGTGGTAGGAGGAAATCAAGATGATGGAGTAGGAAGATACAAAGTTCACTTCCCTCCCCCAATGAATACACTAAAATGACGTCTATCAATACATATGGAGCAATTCTCACTGAAAATAATCTCAATAAGACTCTAATGAAGTGAAGTGAAGTGAAGTTGCTCAGTTATGTCTGACTCTTTGTGACCCCATGGACTGTAGCCTACCAGGCTCCTGTGTCCATGGGATTTTCCAGGCAATAATACTGGAGTGGATTGCCATTTTCTTCTCCAGGGGATCTTCCTGACCCAGGGATCGAACCCAGGTCTCCTGCATTGTAGACAGATGCTTTATCGTCTGAGCCATGAGGGAAGTCCTAATACGTACAAGCAAGCTTGTGAGGAAGATCCACGCAGTCAGGCAGGAAGGGAAGAGAGAGGTCATGTTGAGACCTGTGCTACTAGAGGGAAGAAAAAAGAGGAGGAGGATTACATGACTTGGGGAGCTTCCCTGGGATGGGAGCAGCTGGAACACATATTGGGTGCCCCATCCCTGGGGCCTGAAACTGGGAGGACAAGTCCTCTTAGCTGGTTTGAAAACCAGTGGTACTAACAGCAGGGCTGTAAGAAACCTAGCCTCTACGCTTGAAGAGTTGACACACACTTGCCTACTTTGGAAACAAGGCAGAGGAAGCGATTGAAACTGCCCAGGAATCTGACTGCTTTCCTGTGAGGGTCACAGCCTGAGCTTCAGATAGCACCAAGTGTGGCTCCAACCCCAAGTGCAGCAATGCAGCCTCACACTAGGGAGAAGACTGACCTTGCTAGAAGAGTGTGCAGCTGTGGGGCATGGAGTCTGCTTACAGCCAGCACAGCATCCAAACTGGGAGAGGGCAGCCCAATCAATATGTTTATGAAACCATGAAGTACTGTTTTAATTATTGAGTTCTTATAGCATGTTTACAATTTTTACGAGGGGTTGCTACTCCTCAATGATTTTTCTTTACAGGGTTTTCTTGCTTATATTTGCTTGCTTTTGTTCTATTTTATTTTTAATATAGAGTTTGGTATGAGTTTGGTCAGTTCCATAAAATAGGGCTACAGGTACTATTT
>SJYQ01001863.1:239288-262690 GCA_006410935.1 Redunca redunca | reverse complement strand
TATTTATTATGCAAAAATACATGCAAAATCATAGAAATCTGATGTATTTTTAACATTTCTGTAACAATCACCTATCTTGCAAAAAGTTCATCAAATTCCTAATTAATAAGTATTTACTCCTTTCAGTTAAACAAAATAAAGTTCAAATTGAAGAAAAAAATTATCCACTAGCCCATATTAATATTTTTCTGTCGCTGTTCAGTCAGTCATGTGTCCAACACTTTGCGACCCCATGGACTGCAGCACGCCAGGATTCCCTGTCCTTCACTATCTCCCAGACATTGCTCAAACTCATGTCCATCGTGTCGGTGATGCCATTCAACCATCTCATCCTCTTTCATTCCCTTCTCCTGCCCTCAATCTTTACCAGGATCAGGGTCTTTTCCAGTGAGTCTGTTCTTTGCATCAGGTGGCCAAAGTATTGGAGTTTCAGCTTCAGCATCAGTCCTTCCAATGAATATTCAGGACTGATTTTCTTTAGGAGGGACTGGTGGGATCTTCTTGCAGTCCAGGGGTCTTCTCCAAGACCACAGTTCAAAAGTTCAATTCTTCAGTGCTCAGCTTTCTTTATGGTCCAGCTCTTACATCCATATATGACTACAGGAAAAAGCATAGGTTTGACTAGACAGAGCTTTGTTGGCAAAGTAATATCTCTGCTTTGTAATATACTGTCTAGGTTGGTCATAGCTTTTCTTCCAAGGAGAAAGCGTCTTTTAACTTCATGGCTGCAGTTACTACCTGCAGTGATTTTGGAGCCCAAAAATATAAAAGTCTCTCATTATCACCATTGATTCCTCATCTATTTGCCATGAAGTGATGGGACTGGATGCCATGATCTTAGTTTTTTGAATTTTGACTCTTTCACTCTCCTCTTTCACTTTCATCAAGAGGCTCTTTAGTTCTTTGCTCTCAAAATAGCACTTTACCTCTCTGCTATTACTCATAATATATAACCCC
This sequence comes from Redunca redunca, assembly GCA_006410935.1. Taxonomy (NCBI): domain Eukaryota; kingdom Metazoa; phylum Chordata; class Mammalia; order Artiodactyla; family Bovidae; genus Redunca; species Redunca redunca. Next base: position 261,733 of record SJYQ01001863.1, on the reverse strand, counting down.
AGTCTATTCCCAAGAAAAACATCAGATAAAGCCCAATGGTAGGAAATTCTGCAAAACTTCACCAGTATTCCTGAAAACTAAAACTAACAAAGTCACCAAAAGTAAAAGAAGTTTGTAAAACTGGCATAATCAGAATAAGTCTAAGATGTCTCAAAAAAATCCTAGAACCAAAACTGGCATCAAGTGAAAACTAAGAAAATCTGAAAAAGTATGGACTTTAGTTAATAATGTTGTGTCAATACTGGTTCATTAACTGTTAAAAGAGTACTACACTAAAGTAATAGGGGAAACTGTACATGGAATATATAGAGACTCTGTTTTTTTCACAAATTTTATGTAAATCTGAAGCTGTTCTAAAATTATGATTGCTTTTAAAAAGTCATTCAAAACATAAAATTGAGAATAGGATAACTTTATGTAGTCATTATATTTTTTCAAAAATATTTCCTTTTCAAGGAAATATTATCTATATTTAGGAGACTGAAATAGCAATTTTAAATAGTCTAACTTGTTCACTAATCACATCTCTGAAATTTGTTAAGCTTCCCACCCGTGTACAAGGAATGGCTGCATATATAGGCACTAACCAGCTGGACCTTTTCATGACAATCTTCTCAGTTTAGCCATCTTGAAATCAATGACTACTCATGACACTACTGATTGGGTGGCAATGATCAGTGTTGAAGAATAAAAGTGTCAGTAATGACTGAATTGGCTGTGTTGCAGGTTAGTTCAGTTGGTTCTGTGGAAAGTTTATTTCAGGTAGTAAATCTGCAGAGGTTTTCTTATTGGCAATTAGATTTGAAAAACTACAATCAATGCTGTCATTCCTATTAGCTACTTTAAATTATCCATTACTCTACAACCTTTAGAATGCTGTTTGTTAAATGCTACATGTTCTCCTGGAAAAAAAATTTCTGTTTAGATTGAACGGTCATTTTGATTAGAGCACTAGTGTTTACTTGTTTAAAGCAATTATAGAAAACATACACCCTGTTGCAGATATTGTAGTCTTACCAGTCAAGGAACTAGCATGACCTTCAAGAAGGAAAAAATGAAATAAAAAAGTAGAAGAAAATATCTTTATTAGAATGCAGGGATTTTTAAGATACTGGTAATTTTTTAAAAAAGTCAAAAATTCTACCATCTTCTTATGCTTACCCATCACTAAAATTTAGCCAACACTGGCTTCCTCACACAAAATGGAATTTTACAAGTTTCATGCTTCACATCTGTACATCTCAGCTAGTTCACACATGAGTTGGAAATAGAGTTAAAGTACCCTCTCCTGTCTTAAGTTATGTTGATCCCACCCTGTTATAAAACCAGAAGCTGAGAGGAGTAAGAAATGGTACAAGAATAACAATCTTTTTCATCTCTAAAATTTAAGATGTCAAAACCCTGAATTTTGCTAACATCATAAACAATTAACTAACCCTAGGAAAAGAGCATACCCTAAACACTATAGTAGTTCACATCATCCAATAGTAACACACTATGAAATATTATATACATCTTATTTGCCATCCTTTAAATTTCTTTTTCCATTACCATGAAATACAGCTCCTAAGCCCTATGAATGAAAGTCATACCTTGAAGTAATTTCTTCAGGCTCTACTAGATGGAGCCAGAGTATAAAAAATATGTCTATGTTAGGCTCTGCAGTCTAAGGATTCTTAAGCTAAAATAGTTTTACTAGCATCATACAGCAAAGGAAAATGATAAGAAATGGAATTTTTAGTTTTAAAGCTATTTACTAGGATCAGAGTCATGGTTCATTCACATTTTTTTTCTGAAAAAATCTGTATATATAAACCTTAGTTGGGATTTTATTTTTCTAGAGTCTTTCATTAGCTAGATTTCAGATGTTTTCCACCTATATTCTAAAATCATTCGTACTATATAACCATTATTTAAAAATTATACAAAAAATCCAGTTTACTCTTAAATTTTAAAATATAGTTTCTTTCATTTTTTGCAAAACAAAAGAAAAAAGAGGAAAATGACAGTGAAAGAAATGATGAGGCATGTTATAAAACCAGAGTAGTTTATGATAACATAAAAAGATAAAGCAAAAGAAGAAATGTGAACATAATCAGTTTTATCTATTCTTTTACATCTTTTTCTTTAAAAAATATCTGTTCCCTGTGTCATGTCATTGGACTTTCTATGTCTAGATTAGTTAACAATGTACAGTCTCCTTTTGTTTTTCAAACCAATTTTGGCTTTCTACGTTGTCAATTAAGAGAATCCAAAAAACAAAACCCAAAATATTAAATGAGTGTTTTCTATTTTCAGTTTTTCTATTCCAGGTATAATCTTATTTCAATATCGTTGAAAGTCACAAAATTTTAATGTACAAATAAAACCGAAGCTAAAATATCATTTTTTAAAACTTTATCCCAAAGATATAGTCTAAAATGTCAATCATAAAAAAGTTAATTTGTTAGCAAACTCATAACACTTTGTTCGTTAACATATTTATTCATGTAAATGAAGAAAGTACTCAAGATATTTGGCAGATGATTGAATTTCAGAATGACAAAGTACTTGCTTGACTAAGTATTTCACATTTATAAAGTTTACTTTGTCAATTCTTTTAGCAAATCTTTTGTCTCTAGTTATATATTACCAACTTTTCCAGATAAAGTAAATAATAGCTGGTTGAATAATGAAAATTTTGTCCAATAAGCATTGCTTTTTTTTTTTATCCTTGAAACCAAATATGTTTCTCTTCTGATTCCACCTAATCAACCTAGTTGCTTAGGACATGTAAGCATGTCCTTTATGGGCTTCCCTGGTGGCTTAGTGCTAAAGAATCTGCCTTGCCAATGCGGGAGATCGGGTTCGATACAGGAGACCCAGTTCAATCCCTGGTTTAGGAAGATCCCCTGGAGAAAGAAACAGCAAGCCACTCCAGTATTCTTGCCTGAGAAATGCTATGGACAGAGGAGCGTAGAGGGCTACAGCCCATGGGGTCACAAAAGAGTCAGATACAATTTAGCGACTAAACAACAACCACAAAGCATATCCTTTACAGATGAGCTGGGCCTATCACTTGAATCATGGAAGGAGGGGTCTGTAACATATAGGTTGCCACACAAAAATGCAAATAATCAGTATTAACGATGTAGTCAAATAACAGTGCAGGTCAGGTTTCAAAAAAAAAAAATCAGAAAGTTAAACACGTTTTAGAACCATGTTGAAAAAGAAACCAGTTGTTTTTTCTACATTTTAATTATTTAAATTAAGGTTGTGTTGTTGTGACCATAGAAAAGTTTAGGTGAGATAAATTATAAATGGAACAGTGACTAGTCACTACTTTAATAAACAAAAGAGAGGCTCTTATTCTTTAGAATATCTTAATATGTAATTTTTATTGAGATTTTATAAGCTGAATATGATTGTAGTAAATATTTATAAAATATACTAGTAGGTTATCAGCCAGTTTTTCATTCTTGTGAAATATTTGTAGACATGAATTGACATGTACCAAAGGAAAAAGAGAAAGAAAATTAAGGCTTACAGTGGCTGACAGATCTATTGGAATGATGATTTCTAACAACACCTTGAATGAATAAGTCTTCCAAAATAATTGAAATTCTTTGTATATATTATTTGTCAAGTAAAAGTTGTAGAGATTTAAAGCTATTAAAGTAGCTCAGAAAAAATAAATTCTGCAAATTCATACAATTAGGTAATTCACTAGTAAAGTTTTATGTTTTTCTTAGAATTATTTGATTATAATCAATATAGAAAAAAAAATGAGGAGAAGGGAGGACTGAAGACAGCAGAAGGAAGAAAAAGTAGAAAAATTAGTGGGCAGTATCTAAAATATAAAAGGAGTCTCTTGATTTTAAGTGCTGATTTAATGAAGATCTTTGATACCCTCAATTCAGTTTACAAATGTTTTCAAAGAAAACATCATGAAATACAATAGGTATGCACATAACACTGCTTTTGTATCATGTGACATATCTCCTTTTATAATCATTGATTTTTTATTTTTAACTGAAATTGAGGATGCAAGTTCTCTGAATTCTGCTCTTATTAGTTTTGTTAAGTAGAGATTATATGTGTTTAGTTTCTTTTCTGTGTTATTTTGTTTGTTGCTTTTAAATTTTTTCATATAACCTAGTGTGAACTTCTATACAGGATGCTTTTGACTTGCTGTCACCTATTCTTTTACCAATAATGTTGAATCAGAATATGCAACTATTGGAAACAAATAGGTAAATAATCACAAGATGATAAAAATTATTTCTTATGTGATGTTTAAACAGAAGAATATTTTACTGTGTGCTTTTAATATAATGTAGTTACTTTGGTGGAGAATACCGATGACATATGTTAAATCTTCCAAAAAAAAGTGTGTATATAGAATGCCCCCTTCATTAACAAAATATAATTTTGTCTTCTTAATCTATCAAAAAGGAAGAGGAGTTAATATCACCTTATCGTTATTAAAATATGAATTATTTTTACAAACAAACTAAAAATACATGTAGGTTTCCTTAGCAGCAAGCAGCACATTTTTATGTTCTAAGAACTGTATTAACAACTGACAAAATTTTGGAATATCATCTAAAATTTAAGGATTGGAATTTAAGTTTTTTTCCTTCATGAAAGGGAAAAATAGACTACAATATAATTAGCAATTACTGAGTGGGGATAAAATGGAGCATATTATGTTGATACCATTCCTTGCTGACATTTTGGTCATGCTGCTGCTGCTGCTGCTAAGTTCCTTCAGTCGTGTCTGACTCTGTGCGACCCCATAGATGGCAGCCTACCAGGCTCGCCCGTCCCTGGGATTCTCCAGGCAAGAACACTGGAGTGGGTTGCCATTTCCTTCTCCAACGCATAAAAGTGAAAGTGAAGTCTCTCAGGCGTGTACGACTCTTAGCGACCCCATGGACTGCAGCCCACCAGGCTCCTCCGTCCATGGGATTGTCCAGGCAAGAGTACTGGAGTGGGGTGCCACTGCCCTCTCCGCATTTTGGTCATATGTCTACATTTAACATTTTAGAATGTAGCTGATATCAAATTTACATAGAAAAATATTGTGAATGTTATCCGATTCTATCCTATATTGGGATATCTGAATACCTTTCCCTCCTCTACCCCATGTCTACATAAGATATTTTAAAGTATTCTGGATAGTCTGTAAAAATATAGCTTTTGTTGAATATTAAATGAAGAAGAGCCCAAAGGTCAGTCAGTAGAGTAAGTTCAACTCTGCTTTCCATTCTTAACAATCTTATTTATCAGCTCCTTAAGAATCCCAGATGTTTATAGTTGAAAAACACATTGCAGATGGTTTTGTCCAATCCTCAATTTTTTTTCCAGAGGAAACAGAAGTTGAAGAAGTTGTCTTTTAAGTTCAAGCCTGTACAATTAACATGTAACAAAGATCCTAGAACTCATTCTTACTGATTTAAATCCTTGCTCTCAAATGACTTTTGCCCAAATTCCAAATGAACAATTACAATCAAAATGTGTATTGCTATAGGTTCACATTTCTTCCAATAAAATTAGAAGATGGTTTCAAGTTTTTGAAGGGCTACGGGATAAATGATCATTGCTATTGGGGCAACATGAATTATGATGTTGAAGAATTCCAACCTTCATTCTTCAGACCTGGCTTTACACTGGAAACAAACAGCTGAGAAGGGCAAAAGAGAAAAGAATGTAATGATAGTTTGGTTACCTATGGTTTTATGAAGACCGTTTTTGAAAAGCAAAGATTAAATAAAACATATACCTTCAGTACAAATGATTGTAAAGATCTATTGAATGAGCAAATATCAGAGATTCTATATACTCAGGTCATAGGCTGATAGAGACTCATAGGATGTTTTACTATTAAATATGAACTTCCCACATAAAAAAGGAAACTGTATATTGAAACACAAAATGGATGTTCATTTTATGCTTTGTGTTACCTTGTATGGATAATTTATTTAATACTAAAATGGATATCAGAAGTACTCTCTTATTTCATAGAATAGTAATTTAAAGTGCTATGGAATAGCCAAACACTTGCCTTCTAACCTTACTGCGGGAAGGTCAGTTTAGAATCTCATCGCTAGATGGCATTGTTACACTTGAGTACAATTTGAATAATACACTGATCAAATGAGCTAGTTAAATTAGTAGACAATTATCCCTGTTCTACTCCTCCTTTCATGTGATGAAACTAGTTCCTTATAGCCTGCAGGATAAGTCCGATAGGATGCCCCCAGTCAGTCAGGGCTGTTTTTTCACAAGCTCTCTCTTCCCAGCTTTCACCTCAATCCGTCATCCAGATTTGACACCACATCGTTCCAACAGTACTCAGAAATGACATGTATATAATGTTGAATATTGTGCACATTTACAGCCAGGGCTCTTTCTTTTAACCATTGCTTTCTTTATCTTGGCACCTCTGTTCTGCCTAGCTGGGTGTTCTTCACTTTCCATGTGTAAACGAAACACCTACACCAAACTTTAATCATCATCATCATCATTATTTTCAGTATTACTATTATTTTAAAGAAAAAACAGAGAATAGCATAACTGATTTCTGTCATTTTCTGTTAGCATTTTCAAATTTCCATGGAGCTTCCTTACAGGCTAATGAAGGCCATGAGACATGCAGGGCAACAATAACACATGGTATTTTTATGATTCAGTTCCATTAATGCTGCACATTATAAATCAAGTTAAGTGGCATTTCTATCGAAGGAGGTTCTTCTTTGCTTGTTTATTTCCTTAAGATCAACAAGGCCAATTCAATAAGCCTAGAAACCCATTTTCTTCCCTAGAATATACAGCAGCTTTGTTTCCCTATGTTATCATAATCTAGCACTTTTCCTGTTCTAACTGAAAAGCCACCGGGGAAGGGAATCATTCCATTATAAATGTTATCAAAAATCAATACTATTCTATTTTTAAATGAATACAAATCTAAAATGCATTGTAAATTGTACCTGGCCTATATGTTTAAGTGATACCACCTAAATATTCTGTGGGTGATTATAGTACATCACATTTGCATATATTCAGAATATATCAGAAGAGATAAGTATAATGCAGTGTGAGTGGCAGTGCTAGAAATACCTACCCACGTCACAGAATATTTTTGTTCTATTAAGGCAATAGGGCACAATGGTTTTGGCAGATTGAGATAGAGCTGTAGCTTACATCTTCAGCTTAGGATGACTACTTTGTTCTTTTTCAGATATCTGCCTACCCCTCAATTCAGTACTTCCCCATGAATGTGGAAAATTAACTCTTTTGCATTTCTCTAATAACAGCCTTCTCAGCATATACTTTCAGTTCCTATTAAGAGAATATAGAAACCATAGAGTTGAGTGTGCAAAAATACAAGCCACCCAATGAATTCTATACTGTAAACTATTAATTATCAAAGGACATGTGAACATTAAAGCCAATTAAGAATAAAACAAAGATTGCTCATGAAAGTTCAATTTGGCTATGAGTATGTACCGAGCACAGAAAAAGTTCTGTAAAAATTTATAGTATGATGCAAGTTTCTCTTGGACTGCTGTCACAATAGGTAAGAGGAAACTGAAAAAATTTAAAAAAAAAATGACTGTCTGGTCTAGGTCTTTAACCAGTTAATTGAAAGAAAAAGTAAATCCTATTACTGTAATTCTCAACAATCATAGTACTGAAATTTATAGTAATATGTTATGTAAATTTATAAGATTTTATATAACTTTCTTGACAAAGTACCTAGAATCAAGATTTTTAAGTTCAAACTTGAATGTATCTTTTTACCTTATAAAGTATTTTTAATTTATTCAGAAAATCTGTTCATATATGTCATACAGGCTTACTAAGATGTTAGAAGCATATCATTTTTATTCAGGCCAACATTTTCCAAAAATTCCTTTTAGTTTTCATTTACTTCAAGCTCCTTGTAATGCATCTAAGAACCACAAAGTAAAATGCTTCTGATTCAGAATTTGTCTGTATTTAATTTATATTTCCTGAGAGAACATATTTCACTACTTAAATTATGAATGAAAGAGGGAACTTTTTCAATATTATTTGTTTGTATGATTTCTTAACTGGAGTTTCACCTAATGAATTTTAATGTTGAAAATGAAGCCTAGTTGTCATTCTACTAGTGTTCTGATGAACTCCTTCATTTAAATTGTACATGCAGCAAATTAAAGATTTTTAGTTATTTTTACCAAAGTCTAAATGTCACTTCTTAATATAATTTATGATAAATGTGCATTTTATTTAGGAAAAAAGAAAGTTTATTCCTTGTAGAAAAAAATGATGATTTATTTGTATTAAAACACTGAATTGCTGAAGGATATTTTGATTGCTTTGCCCTGAGTATCCTAGAGAACTGATATGGTTTTGGTGATAGCTCCTACAATATACATATCCTACAATATATTTCTCACATGAGTGTCTCCCAAGATCACTCACAATATACCTCTCTTTCTTGCTGACAGGCTAACATTAGCTGTTTATTTCTTGGGTATATAATTTTAAAATTATATCTGAAGCTTAAAAAAGATATACAGTTGCATCAAAACTCTTGAAATAGCTATATATATATATCAGTACCCTAAGGGAAAATAGANATTCTGTTTTATGATTGCCTTGAAGTAAGATAGTGTACTTAAAGCCAAATTCAGAAGAAGTAGATGGTATTAGAAACTTAGTTTTATTAGCATGCTTGTAATTTTCTTAAGCATTGTCTTAAAAATATATATTTTATTGAAGTATAGTTGATTTATAATGTGTCAATTTCTGTTGTACCGCAAAGGAATTCATTAAACACATATCAACATTCTTTTTCATATTCTTTTCCATTATGATTCATTATAGAATGTTGAATGCAGTTCCCTGTGCTATTCAGTGGGACCTTGTTGTTTATTATTCTATATATAATACTTTGTATCTACTAAACCCAAATCTGAAACCACCTCTCTGAGACTAAAAAGTATTGTCTTTAAATTACAGGGATTCAAGTACAAGGATTACTCTTTTTTTTATAAATTGCATTGATGGTTTTTCCATCAAAAAATGAGTTAAGATGAAAATAGTCTTTAATTATTATGATTATAAATGCATTTCACTAAAAAACCTACAATGCATTAATAGTGTTATTGATTTTATAAAATGAGTTCATTTTGGGTTAACACAAGGCTCTCTCAAGGGGTGGATGATGAGAAGTAAGTGGTTTCTTTGTAGGCATAAATGTCAAAGGGCAGGATGGCATAGTGAAAGAAAACCTAAGACTGAAATTCGGTGACCCTAACTCCTCCTTCTTCCATTTTTATTAGCCATGTCACCTTTGCCAAGTTTTAAACATCACAAATTCCCATTTCCTCACCTGCAAAATGATATTACCAAAACTTGCCTAGATTTCCCTATGAATAAGGAAATAATTAAATTATTTTGATAACTGTTAAGTTATTATAAATGCAAGGTGTTAATACCCTGCACATCTTTCTGGTGGGATAAATAGTTCTCATGAATATGGGAAGTTGAGTTTTGTCTGCTTTTAAAATTTGGCAGTGTTTAATAGTCAGGTATACAATCTGGCAGTTCACAAGAAGTGCCTTCTCTTTTATACCAAAAATAATTTGACATTTTGGTAAAAATGGAAAGCATTTAGAATCTGAAGATCAAGTTGACAGTAATTAGAAAGATTTTACTCTCAAGCTACCTCACATAAGTTCTCACAGAAATGTTTCTTAATATCATTATATTTCTATATAAAGATATATACATATATCTCTTTATGAAGAAATATATATTAATATAGAACATATTATACATATATGTATATGGGCAAGTATACACATACACAGACTCACACAAAGTCATTCTACCACATTGAGATGGAGAAAACTGAAAATGACTGCCCTGGGATCAGATACTTAGTCTTCATTTTATTTCATTTTAAATATCAGATTTGAAATTAATCCAAAGACCACCATGGAACAGAAAAATGTATGTGTCAACATCATCTTTGAAAACTAAACTTTGCCAGGCACAAGCCCTATTTCAATCCTCAATTCAATTTGATGCAGATAACGAGATTAATTCACAGGCTTCATTTTAATATTGTCTTTATTTTTAAAAAGCCCATTGATGGTGTCAAAGATTTTGATTAGATAATTTGATCACATTTCTCAAGCCAGATACAAATTAAAGTTGGAGCTAAAACAGAAAATCTTACTGTTTACTATTCAGAACAATCTTCCTATTTCAGGAAATGGCAGCGCTCCAAAAGCCACATGTGTACAAATGAAAATTCATAACATGTTATTCAAACTCCTGTTGTATTTGTGCAATTTACTAATTAGATATGGTAAGTATCAGCACTGAAATATCATAGTAATAGCATTAAAAGGCAAAAGAATCTCCTTTTCTCTGTTCACTTCTCTTTATGAATGATGTAAAAGTCTTTTTTGTAGCATAACTACCATCTATATCAAATACAAAGTCAAACCTTAAGAGTGCAGTGCATATTTTAACAGGAGATTCATTTTCTGTGTGAGAAATGGAAAGACTCTGATGAAAGGATACTCTAAGATTGTTGATATCTGGAATAAGTCAAAGTAATACTCATGTATACAAACTAATTTCTTTTTCAAATCAAGTTCATTATGCTCTAAATATACAAATTTATTTGACCTCTTTGGGTGTCAACCTGTAAACTTATAAAAAGAATGATTTCTTTTCAGATTTATTGCCTCATTTTCTAGAAGCATCTTTATCTACCTTGTAGAATTTTTGGAAATTGATCCATCATGTATATATACTAGCTATACATAATTTTATGGATAGCATATTAAATTGCAGGTAACTGGTTTTTAAAAATTAGAGAAGGTGCAATTTTTGCCAAGTAAATAACCACTGACTCTCCAATTACCACAATTACCTTCTTTAGGTATAATCCCCATTAATTTTCTTCTGAGGAGATTTTTTTAAATAAAAATATACCTATTTATTGAATATTTACTGAGCCAGACATTGTAGTAGCATTTTATAGAAACTTCATGATTTAACCTCTTCCTATTGCTGAGACCATAATTTCTGACAAGCCATTTTACTAACTTAGGAAACCAAAACTTAGAGAGGTGAAATAACTTGCTCAAATACCATATTGTGGTGGTGCTAAAATTTGAACCTATGTATGTTTGATTTAAGAACTTAACTTTCTTACTCACCATGATGCACACACTGACTGCTAGTTTTAATCTCAGCTATTTCTCATCAACAGAAGAAACTGACTATTAATATAGATCATACTTGTGTAAATATCTGTCCATGATGAAGATCTGCCAGTAAGGTTTTCAAGGTTGACACTGTTAGCAGTCACATATTTCTTGCTTTCCAATGTTAAAGCATCTTGAATGTACAAACTTCAGGACTCTGGAGTCAGAGCATGTTTTTCATGCCAACCTAAACAGAAAACACTTAATTCATTTTCAAAAAGGGATGAAAGGGAATAAATGTAATGAGCGCTTACTGTCTCCCACAGGTTCCCATGGCAGCATAGCCGGCTCAAGAGCCATCAGACAGTGAGAAAAAAGAGACACAGAATGGGAGGTGCTGGATCTCTTACATGGAATCACATCAGAGAGAAAACCAGAGCTGAGGCAGTGTGATGTCTGGGAACTGCAACCGAGGCACAGATCAGGGGAATGTTGGGCCAACTTCAGCAGCATGTTCCAACCTCCTTATTTCTCATCTCCTCAACCCAAGTTTGATGATCTGAGGACAAACCTGCCTCTGTCCATCAGTCTCTACTCTTTTTCCTCAATTTATTTCATTCATTATCTTTTTTTGTTTCCTTCCCTACTTCATACATAGGGAGACACTCTTGAAAATGCCTATGTTTACACATGCACACAGTTTTCTTTTTAAATCTCTCATAGCTTCTCATTGTATTCTTTGACACAAACTGAGAAAATCCCTACCACACTCTCAACATATCGCTATTAAAAAAAAAGAAAAATAACTTTCAGATTTCTGACAGGCTATAGATTTTTTAGTAGGCACATGTAGACACAGTTTAAGAAAAGGTAATTCATGTGGTAAATGACTTGTATTGATAAAAAAATGAATATGTTTTCTACAGAATATGTTTTCTATGAGTGAATGTGCACACAAATACATACACACCAAGTTTTATAATTCGTAAACTAATCTTTGTCATTCTCCTCAAAAGTTAACTACTCAAAAGCCAAAGCTACTTACTAAATGCTATAAGATTTTGCATCTCTTAGTTCCTATATCAGCTCAAAGGTGCACTGCCAACATAGTCTCTTCATACATGGACCTGCTTCCCTTCCTTTTGCTTTCCTTGATGTGCTAAATATAGATCAGGAAATCAAGGGCTAAATATATAAGTTAAGGAAGAGTAGTGTATTTAATACTTATAGAATTGTGTAGGAAGATCCTCTGGAGGATGGCATGGCAACTCACTCCAGTGTTTTTGCCTGGAGAATCCCGTGAACAGAGTAGCCTGGCAGGTTACAGTCCATGGTATTGCAAAGAGTCAGATACAACTTAAGCAACTTAGCATACACATAGAATTGTATACTCATCATCCACACCTTCTTTTATCTAATTTTAATATATTTTTGATTTTTTAATTTTTTTTCAGTCAAACAAACAGTGGTATACATAGTGTTAGACACTTGGATCATTTTCAACATTGGGAAATTACACATTTGTTCATTTTTTTCCACCGAGTATCCTGGTTATAATAACTGGGGTGGGGGGGTTGCTAGCTAAAAATAAAGGTATTTTTTTCCTCTCTCCCAGAGAGTCTGATATATTACGGCTGACATGGTACCAGATAATCCTCATGGTAGGATATATTTGCAACACAGTGGTGTAGTCGTAATAATGAGTATTTGCCCAAATTAATGCAGGCTGTAGGGTTCTTGGAACTCTGCATTCAAATGGGTATATTTTTCTTTTTCTCCTTTTCCTTTAGCTTCTCTTCTTTTCTCAGCTATTTGTAAGACCTCCTCAGACAACCATTTTGCCTTTTTGCACTTCTTTTTCTTGGGGATCATCTTGATCACTGCCTCCTGTACAGTGTCACAAACCTCTGTCCATGTTTCTTCAGTCACTCTATCAGTTTTTAAAATAAATTTTTGAAAGACTTCTTGTATCAAAATATGATATCAAAATGAATTACCACTTTTCCACTTTAGATAGAATTTATCTAAAATCAATACCATAATGCTGATTTAGGTGCTACACAGAAAATCACAACACCTAAGTTGTGATACCAACACAAAGATCTTGGGAACTGAACACTTCTGTGGACCAATGATTACTTAACTATTAATTACTTAATTCATTACACAGTATTTGGAGTAACATCTTGAACGCCAGGAGTAAAGGGTAGTAGACAAATATTCAATAAATTTTTAATCACTGATGAACTCATATTATCACTGCTGTTTCTAGATTTCACTAACATTGTTGGATTTTTTTGTTAGTGATTCGTGATGTTGGGAACATATGAAGAAAATCAACTTTTATCAAAAATACACAATTCATGGAATAATAATTTCCTGCCAGTGCAGGGAACACAGGTTTGATCCCTGGTCTGGAAAGATCCGACATGCCACAAAGCATCTAAGCCCATGCACCTAAGCCCACTACTGAGCCTGCACTCTAGAGATCATGAGCCACAACTACTGAGCTCATGTGCTGCAACTACTGACACCCACATGCCAGGGGCCTGTACTGGGAAGCAAGAGAGGACGCCATAATGAGAAGCGCATGTACCACAACAAAGACCAGGCCCTGCTCACCACAAGCAGAGAAAGCTCATGCGCAGCAATGAAGACCCAGTGCGGCCATACACTAAAAAAATAATAATTTATACAATTCAAGAACCTTCCTAGGCCTGCCAAATCACATTCTCTAGTGGTACAGAGTAGAAATAATTATTTTTAAACAACGATTTTCTTTTGATACCCTCATTACCCTGATCCCATTTCCAGTAAAAATATAATGTTCTCCTTGGGCAGTAAGCCATAACAATCCAGAGTAGAGAAGTCCATACTGACTGAATAAAACAATGTTGAATGATGAGAAAATGAAAATAGCTTTTGTTTTCCATGCTCATCATAATTCATACTCATTTTCATAATATTGATGGAAAGAGAGAATGGATGGCCTCAACACCATGAGGAAACATGGTAATAATCCACCTTCTGAGAGAAGAGTTTTGGTCATGTAAAACAAGAACTAGTTAATTTATTTTATAGTGTATTTTGAAATGTGCTAAAATGCTTATTTTTAAGCAGATAACTTTTTTTAGCTGAGTGATACAGGTATGTTTAATATTATAATTAGTTTTGCTTCTCCCTGCCTTCAAGATCTACCATCTAGAAACAAAAGCAATCTTTAGAGGTGATCGAATACAACGTTGTTATTGCTGTTTTAATGTTGTAAACCTATTATCGAATTTAGAATAAGAAAAATTCACCTTTAAAAAAGATCTTCACTGTAAGCACATTTTTATTTCTATCGTCCTCAAAAAGGAAAGTTCATACTTACAGTCTGAGATATTTTCCTTTTAATTGAATGCATAAATAAACTAAAAGTGTGTTTATATAAACTGATTTATGAAAATCTAATGTGAAATCTTATCTTACCACATGCATTATAGTCTGGAAAATTCAGGCTTGATTTTACCTTTATAAGGCTCAGTGTCACTGAGACAGTTAAATATAGAATTCCACATGCTTTCTAAGTGTGGGCACCAGTCTTTTCCCCTCAAAATGAGAGTTGGGGGTGTCCCTGGTGGCTCAGTGATAAAGAATCTCCCTGCTAATACAAGAAACATGGGCTTCCTTCCAGCCAAAAATTAAATAAATAAAGGAATTGGATAACGCATTATCACAGACTCTTCTGGTTTCGGAAAAGAAAAAGAAAAACAAAAGCTCTGTATAGCTATATGATTGGTAGTAGAGAAATGAGAGAGAAAGCAAGAGAGATGGGATGTCCAACCAGGTAGCTGATTGTGGCGAGGTAGCTTGGCCAGCGCCATTAGATAGAGCTGTTAAACAAATGAAATTTACTTTTCACATTCTACTTCAGAACCAGTCAGTTGGGTGTTTTTAATCACTGTGAGTTTCCAGAGTCCTTCTAAAATCATTACTAGAATGTGAGAGGTTAATCCCACCTCCTGACCTCATAGAGCTATGGGCCAAACCTTTGGAATTCTAAAAGGCAGGGAGGTCTCCTGCCTTCTGATTTAGTTTCACAGACTCCTGGGACATCAATTTTTAAAGGCCCAGTCAACAGATTACAGAAATCATTCAAGTTAAATTTTTATTAGAAAAAAAATTACAAATACTCTTTCCTGTGAACTTATAAACTTAAATATCTTTGGGGGAGGAATAGGAAAGGGGATGGAGCAAAACATGTGAGATTTTTGTAATGCAAATATGCAGCTCTAAGACTAAAGGGTTTTTCGAGTGGTTCTATTGAATAATTAATATCAATTACTATTTCCAAGGGCATCAAAACTTATTAGAAATAATTGGCCAGGGCTTTTATAGGAAGCATATCTGGGAAATAACTAGGGACAACAGATCTGGGCATACTAAACATCTAGAAAATCTTTCATTAGCTCCAATTTTGAAGAATGAGTTCTAATCTCTGATAGGACTCCAGCCTATTTCTAAAGAGGGTACTAACCTTCTATCAATTGTTGTTAAAATCTTTATCTTAGAAATTTAATATATGGGACTTATTTTCAGCTTCAAAACTGTACTATGGAAGGTACACCTTGTTGTAGGGGATAGGAATTCTAGCTATATTGCATTTTTTGTCATTTATACAGGATTTGTTTTCAATCCAGTAATTTGAGGTAAGTTAGTAAGTAAGTTCAGTTGCTCAGTCGTGTCCGACTCTTTGCGACACCATGAATTGCAGCACACCAGGCCTCCCTGTCCATCACCATCTCCTGGAGTTCACTCAGACTCACATCCATCGAGTTTGTGATACCGTCCAGCCATCTCATCCTGGGTCGTCCCCTTCTCTTCCTGCTCCCAATCTCTCCCAGCATCAGAGTCTTTTCCAATGAGTCAACTCTTCACATGAGGTGGCCAAAGTACCGGAGCTTCAGCTTTAGCATCATTCCTTCCAAAGAAATGCCAGGGTTGAACGCCTTCAAAATGGACTGGTTGGATCTCCTTGCAGTCCAAGGGACCCTCAAGAGTCTTCTCCAACACCACAGTTCAAATGCATCAATTCTTCAGTGCTCAGCCTTCTTCGCAGTCCAACTCTCACATCCATACATGACCACAGGAAAAACCATAGCCTTGACTAGATGGACCTTAGTCGGCAAAGTAATGTCTCTACTTTTGAATATACTATCTATGTTGGTCATAACTTTTCTTCCAAGGAGAAAGCGTCTTTTAATTTCATGGCTGCAGTCACCATCTGCAGTGATTTTGGAGCCCCCCAAAATAAAGTCTGACACTGTTTCTACTGTTTCCCCATCTAGTTCCCATGAAGTGATGGGACCAGATGCCATGATCTTTGTTTTCTGAATGTTGAGCTTTAAGACAACTTTTTCACTCTCCTCTNTTGCTGGCATATTGAGTGCAGCACTTTCACAGCATCGTCTTTCAGGATTTGAAACAGCTCAACTGGAATTCCATCACCTCCACTAGCTTTGTTTGTAGTGATGCTTTCTAAGGCCCACTTGACTTCACATTCCAAGATGTCTGGCTCTAGATTAATGATCACATCATCATGATTGTCTGGGTCATGAAGATCTTTTTTGTATAGTTCTTCCATGTATTCTTGCCACCTCTTCTTAATATCTTCTGCTTCTGTTAGATCCAGACCATTTCTGTCCTTTATCGAGCCCATCTTTGCATGAAATGTTCCCTTGGTATCTCTAATTTTCTTGAAGAGATCTCTAGTCTTTCCCATTCTGTTGTTTTCCTCTATTTCTTTGCATTGATTGCTGAAGAAGGCTTTCTTATCTCTTCTTGCTATTCTTTGGAACTCTGCATTCAGATGCTTATATCTTTCCTTTTCTCCTTTGCTTTTCGCTTCTCTTCTTTTTGCAGCTATTTGTAAGGCCTCCCCAGACAGCCATTTTGCTTTTTTGCACATCTGTTCCCATGACCCTCTGGCTTGCAAATCACAATATCTGAAAGGGTCCATGCCCTGAATGATTGGGGCTGTCACAGTCTTGGCACAATCAGAATTGCAGGGTAGAGGAATGACACTTATGAATACTATAGTTGATAAGTAAAGCTTGAATTTTGGTATGTGTGATTTGGCTTTTCCTAGTTATGGTGAAGTATCTGCTGTACACTGTTGGCATTTGTAAGGCCAAATCATTGGGTTAAGGTTTTGGTTTGTACTTGTGAATCAAAATAAGGTAAAATAACCTCCATAGAAATCAAACACATTCTCAGCATCAGTGTCAACAACTTTAAAACCAATTCAGTTAACTCAGATTTAGACCAAACTAGAGCCAGCTTAACCTGAAACTCCCAAAAGTTCAGCTACTTAATCTAATCCTTTCTTACACATTATATTGATTTAGGAATCCTCCAGAACTTATGACAGTAGATGTCTCATTGCAAAAACTAAAACTAGGGAAAAAAGTGGTCCTCTTGAAATGTTACAAAATTTCAGGTTTACCTTATAAAGCAATCATAATGCTAGAACCCCTCGGGGAATCTGAGCGCTCAGTTAATGAGGGTTTATTGAGACTTGATAACACTGAACAGTTGATAAACCACTGAGGGCAGTCTTGTTATGCCACCAAAATTATTATTGATAATCTGGAAGATAAGGAATGGCTGCTGAGTTACCTGGGTGACAGCATATAGAAGAATCTTTGTTGCATTGAAATTGACCTGCACACCTACATTTTCTTCAGGCAAAATGGGTGCATGAGTATCCCTGGGATCTGGATCAAACCAGGAAGAGAGCTGAGGCAATGGTAAGCTTGGAATCTCTCCAATATGACTCTTAGAGGAGTAAAAAAGCTTCTGTAGAGAAACTGTAAGTGGACATTTTCAAATTCCAGCAGCAAAGGATCAAGATATCCACCATTAGAGTAGAGTACCTCCACCAAGGCTATGAGAACTGCAAATTAAAGACTATCAGTTGTTGAAATAGGGCTCCATAGAACCCTTCATGGATAACCATGAAGTGATCCACAAATATAAGTGTTGGCTTAAAACGCCTGCCAGGACATCTTTACCTTCTCCCACTTACCTGCCATTCAGTATCTTCCTTTCAGATGAATAATAGTCTGGTTATGATGGGGTAAATGGTAGATGAAAAAACTGAGGTAAGAATGAAGACTTTTCTCCTCACTTGCCCGCATTATCACCTGCAACAGCCCCTAAGTAGAAAGTGGAAGTATATTAACATTAATTTGTATGAATTATTAATTGCTAAATATTACTGATTACTAAATTGGAAACTTAAACTAACAAAGGCATGCACTGCTAAATTTTCTTTCAGGAAGAGGATAAATTTCCTATTCAAAAAAATTGTAAAGGATAAGAGACAAAACAATATGTCCAATATAAGATAATCACATCTTCACAAGGCAGACCAGTGATTGAAGTAAATTGGTTTTGCCTGTTAAATATTGTCTGACTATTCCTTCTTCCTAACAAAGTGCTTTAGCCCCTAGAACTTAACTTTGCCTATATAACTTTACCATCCATATTGACCACTTGGAAAACATTTTTTCAACATTCAGTGCAAATATCATCTCTTAAATCAAAATTTTCCAGATGTGCACAGAAATTATGCACTCCCTCACCTATTCCTTCCCACGACTTATTGTTACCTGATACTTTGCATATATTCATATTTTTATAAGCAGTCTCCTTTGAAAGATTTTGAGATTTTTTAAAGAGATTTATTGTCTTAGCAACCAGCAGTGTGGTTACTAAATATATTTATTGAATTAATAAATGCATATATTTGAAATTATAATGTTTATACAACCAATTAACTACAATTTCCTTTACAGTATCTTCCAGTCACTTACTGACTTCCATGTAGAAGGTTTCTGAGCTCTCTTCCAAATTCCAATCATTCAAATATTTAAAAATATTTTGTGTGGACTCCCTGAGTATCTCTTATTTTCCCCTTATTATTCTTATTATAACATCATGATAAGATTATTTACAATTTGATCACAATAATATTGTGTTCTGTTCTCATGTGTAAGCAAAAGAGTCAATATTGGCACGCATCAGGAGAGAAAAACACTCTAAATGTAGGTTACAAATAAGAAAGCTGGAAAAATAGACTTTGAAACTGGAAACAGGTATCATTTAAGATATTCTTGCTATTTAATTTGACTCAAGCCTAGAAACTGATAACTCTCTACTACCTATATTCATATTCCTGTTGAAGTCAGGAAGTCTTTTATCCAGCCTACAGAGAACATTCTAAAGTGTTTTTGTTTTTATTTTCAAAACTCAAGTCTATCTCTTTCCTGCTGTTGAAAGAGCAAGTTTTTTTTTTTTTTTAAAGAACATATAGAGTACCTAGTTTTCAATCTGTGACTTATCTGAAAATTTAGATATATGAGCTGCCTTTAATTTCTTCAAGTTGAAAAATGATGTGCGGTCTTTGCTTTTTCGAAGATATTCATATAGTTCTAAGGAACTGGAAACTTAAATCATTATTAGCCCAATAAGAACTTCCTTGTCTCACATATCTCTCCATCATTCCAACCTGGTAGGTGTCATAAGACGCATTAGCCAGCTAGGAAGGAAGATTATTATTTCACTGGGAATTTTTTCTTTTTCTTTTTTTTAACATTTATTTCCCTTAATGAAAACAATACTTTATTCTTTGACTCCTTCCAAATCCTTGAGAAATTTCCTGATACTTCCAAGTTCTCTGAATTATATTCTGTTTCCCTCTCTGAGTGGACAGGACCTATACATCCCTCATGTAGCCAACAACTGGTCCATCGGAAGCCCTCACAATTGTTTTTTCCCCAATAAACGATGGGAAATAAGGCTACACAAATGCAACTACTTCTTTTTTGGTTTGTCAATCAGTGGTCGATGGCCCATCTTTTGTCTCTGACTTTTACTGAAAGAAATTATACACTAGATCCTCTGTAACTTTCATCACTCTAACAGAATCATATTTGACCAGCTGAGCAGTCTCACTGAACTCTCTCTGATTAGATTTGAGGTGATAATTAGGCACATTGATCTTCTTCCCTTTGTGAAAAGGAATTGAGGCTCAAAAAATTAAATTTTTTTTTCTTTACTGTCCTCAGTGAAATTGCAAAGCTTAAGAGCTTTCAATTGGTGTCCTCAACATGGCCTTTGAAGCTCTCCTGTTTGTC
This sequence comes from Redunca redunca, assembly GCA_006410935.1. Taxonomy (NCBI): domain Eukaryota; kingdom Metazoa; phylum Chordata; class Mammalia; order Artiodactyla; family Bovidae; genus Redunca; species Redunca redunca. The sequence goes on along the minus strand of SJYQ01001863.1, from coordinate 241,353 downwards.
CAATATCTTATCCTTCCTACCGAAGTTTCTACTTTAACTTATTGCTACACTAGCAAGATAATTCAGATGCTGGGCAACTAACACTGTCAACTTTCTATCGTAACAACTTTACTCTCAATGTGCTTGGTTGGCCATTTTCATTTTAAAAAGTAGCGCAATATACATGTTGTGTTTTGGGCACAACCGATGAAAAGAAGGCAACTGAAACTTACTGATATTATATCATATCAAAGATATTCTGCTAAGTGCTTTCACCTAAGAGAGGTGATGGATTTAGAAAAAATAATGTGTGTGTGGCAGAGGAGGGCAGGGGTTGGAGGGTGATGCACTATTACTAGTAATATTTTTTAAATGCCTTTCATTCAGTGCAAGAGCATGCCAGCAGAGTAAAGAAATCTCTCATCACCATAAAGCTTTCAATTTTGTCATTATTTTTTCTCCAATGAGTTTTGTGTTATCTCTACAAGTGAATTAATTTTGCATGGATGTTGTGCATACATTTGACTGGTCTGTGAAATAATTCCTGAAGATTCAACTTTAAGCCCTGTATTTGGTTGTCTTTCCTTGGTTTGTTTTCAGTGTACTCCAGTCTTAAATCATCGCATTAATTTGAGGAATTTCCATGAGAGTGAATACAAAATCCTTAGAAAAAAATCTACATGTATGGACTCCTCCAAAACCTAAAAGTTCACCTCTATTCATGTGTGAAATAAATACCCAAACATTTAATAAATTAAAATATCATGGGCAGAAGAAAGAAATTCTGATAATTCTATTCTATTTTATCTTTTCTTTTTTTGGTAGCAGATCCTCCTGTTGAACAAATGGGTCTTTCATTTTATATATACAGTGTTCTTTGCCACATATATACCACAGAGGATATCTTGGATAAGCATAAGAATAGAATATTTTTAAGGCACTGTAATTTTAACATATTATATCATGGATAAATTTTCTCAATAATTTAAGTACTTTTATCCATGCCTCTTTGTATTCAGTGAGCTCTAATATGAAAGGCTAGGTTCTTTATCTACATTTGCCTTGACCATGATTTTCAACCAGAAAATGTTACAACTAAATTCCCAAAAAGGTATTGTCCTGTATTCTACTAATTTTAGAAGGTACACAGGACCAATCTCAGAATGGAGTATGTGCAAACACCATATTATTTACAGCAAACTAAATATAATGCCTTGATTTGGCACTGCCTGCTTGATATTTCTCTTGAAAACTGTTACATATGTTTGTTTTGAGTTTCTGCCAAAATAGCAAGATTGTTAAATATCTTTCATTTGCTTCTTGTTAAATGCAAGAAAAGAATTACAGATTACCTTAGCTTAACTTTTATACAACAGTCCAGTGGACACTAATTCTTTGGGGAGAAAAAATTAATATTCAAATGATACAGAAACAATTGCTCTTATAAATACAAAACTATTGCAATTGTAACATGCCAATATTCATTTTTATACCTAAACCAACTCTATTTATAATAATGTAACTCTTTTATAAATTATATGTAGAATACAGTGAAATTGTAATTATGTTGGGGGCTGATTATTCAGGTTGTCAATTATTCAAGATTTTTGCTTCCCCTTCTTCTTCATCCTACAGTCCACCTTTCGGACAGTTATCGCCTTGTTAGTGTTTTTACTCTCTGCTTGTTAGTGAGATTGGCAGGGAAAAGGAAAGGTGTGAAAGCTTAAATCAGTAGATATTATTACTTGCAAGAATTGCTCATAAAAATTGGTAGTGGAAGAGTTTGAAGCTAATTGCTAAAATTACATTGAGGATATGTGTATTTCACTTATGCTTATTTTTCTAGTCTTCCATGCATCAGGGAGCATTAAAAGTGAGATGTAAGCCTTATGAAAAGTAGAAAATTGTTTTTGATAGGCACTTTCTGAGAAAATTATTTTGGGTGGAAGCTTTCTGAAGAACCTTTCATAAAATAGCCTATCTAACAATTCAAGTTTTATACTCAGACAATTATGTTGGAAAACATTATAATTTGCTCCCCAATGAACTATTCAAATGCATAATTAAACATTGTAATATGCCTGAT
>SJYQ01001863.1:190380-239261 GCA_006410935.1 Redunca redunca | reverse complement strand
GCCTGATGAATCTCTTTAATTGGTAAAAACAAGAATCTGAAAGTCAGTATTTCATATTTTTTTATATTTTGCTGTCATCACATTATATAAGCATGAAAGTTTAAATGCAATTTCTTTTATTTGAAAGTTTCAATAAATCTGAGTTTATTTGAGAGCACCTTTCTATAATCTATTTTGAAAAGATATAAAATTCACCTAATCTGAAACATGTGCCATTTATTCACCCCCTAGCTAAATTTTAAAACTTTATGTAAACATTCATTTTAAAATTATTGAGTCATAAAATATTCATTGAGCATTAGCATCATGACCAACATTCATTAGACATTACAGGTAAAATGGTAAACAATTTATATATTGTTTTGCCCTCACAATACTCACAGTCCAACAGCAAAAGTATTTGTCAAATACTCTCATGGTCTTTTTTGCACTTACCTCACCACTACCATTCAGGATGAAGCCAACACAGAATAATGTAAAAGGTAAAAAGAATAATCAAAACATGTAAGTTTACCAGAACTCTCCAGTTTCAGGCCAGTTTTAACAGGCTTTCATGAGTGAGACTTTGCACCTTTCCCCAAAGTTCATCATTTGTGCCCTGGGACTGATTATCAGAATACATGAAACAATGTGGTGTTACAATAATGATTTATAGGTATTCACTTCAGAAACAGGGAGAAAAACAAGAAATTGATAATAACCCAGAAAACCAGCAAAATGCATGCTTGTTTTCTGTATACTTCTTTCTAACCCAAACCCATTCTCTTCTGATGATCCCAATCATTATGGCTGCCAAGATTCCATTTTTTCTTTCAGGAGGTCCCAAAATGCCTCCTTGGGTACTTTGCAATGGATTTTCTTGGAATACCCAAATTCAGTGTGAATGCTCGTGTCATTATACTTTGGGAGATGTTTATCATTTTTAGCTTCCATATCTTGCACTGCACAGCTATTTTGTAGTGATACTTGGTAAGAAAAATTTGTCTTGGATATCTCTGGTAAAATAAAATAGGTAAAGAAAAACATTTTGGTTTCAGTCCCAGGTGGCTCAGTGGTAAAGAATCCACCGGGCAAGTTGGAGATGCAGGTTTGATTCCTGGGTTGGGAAGATCCCCTGGAGAAGGAAATAGAAACCCACTCCAGTATTATTGCCTGGGAAATCCCAGGGACAGAGGAGCCCCGAGGGTTGCAGTCCATGGTGTCACAAAAGAGTAGGACACAACTTAGCAACTAAATAAAAACAATAACAAATATATATCTTATAGCACCTGTTGACTGTTGATGCTGAGCAATTTTTTTTTAACATGTTCAATTATAATGGATGACTGGAGATCCAAATGGTGTTGTTCAAGATGGTGAGATTTTGTCATGTTGGGTATCTAATGACTATATCCTTGAGTAGACCTTTGAGCATTAGCCTGAATGAGAATTAACTTTGTATGTTGTAAGCCACTGAGAATCTGCACTGATTATTAATGCAACATACTCTAGCCTATTCAACAATGCATTGCCTTAAATGTCAGTTTTACATGTGAGAATTTTGGCCAGTGTACAGTTAGCACTGTACCACTCTCTCTTGTGACACAAACTACAAGTTTGGAGGTTCCCCCCAATACCTTTAGATGTGATAATTTCCTAGGAATCCCAGAACTCATTCAAATATATTTACTCTTGCTTATTTTATATTATAAAGAAAGGATACAGAATAAAATCAGCCAAAGGAAAAAGGTTTGATCTCCTTGCAGTCAAAGGGACTCTCAAGTCTTCTCCAACCCCACAATTCGAAGGCATCAGTTCTTTGGTGCTCAGCCTTCTTTATGGTTCACATCTCACACCCATACAGGACTATTGGAAAAACCACAGTTTTGACTATACATACTTCTGTTGGCAAATGGATGTCTCTGCTTTTTAATACACTGTATAGGTTTGTCATGGCTTCCCTTCCAAGGGGAAAGTGCCTTTTAGTTTCATGGATGCAGTTATCATCTACAAAGAGCCCTCATTTTCTCTTGGCATGCCAGATATTAGTATCCTGAGATTGAACCCCTGCAGCCCTGCAGTGAAAGTTTGACCCCTGGACCTCCAGGGATGTCCAAGAGCCTTTATTTTTGCTTTCTTTAAAAAGAAAATAAAATGTATATATACTTAGATAAATCAGTCATGATTAAAGAGAGAAATGTAGGTTACCTAGTTAGCATGCAGTTTATTAATCAAAAGTGCGCACTATCTAATCAATAATTTTTAAAAACTGAATTCCTTATGAAAACTGTCAGTAGGCATTTTATTTATTTATTTATTTTATAATTTTTATTTTTACTTTAGTTTACTTTACATTACTGTATTGGTTTTGCCAAACATTGACATTAATTCACCACGAGTGTACATGCGTTCCCAAACACGAATCNTCCTGGGCATACACACCGAGGAAACCAGAATAGAAAGAGACACATGTACCCCAATGTTCATCACAGCACTGTTTATAATAGCCAGAACATGGAAACAACCTAGATGCCCATCAGCAGATGAATGGATAAGAAAGCTGTGGTACATATACACAATGGAGTATTACTCAGTAGGCATTTTAAAACAACTTTCAACTTGAACTTATATTTTGAACTACACTGATAAAAATATTGGTATATTTCACATTTTTTGCATTTATTTCTTGAATGCATTATATACAGGAGAATAAAAGGAGAAAACTACATAATTGCTATGTACACATAGAGATTTACATAATATATCCAAGCAAGGAAATACTATTTACATATCCTTAAAAAGACCAGTTTCTTAATCTAAGCTAAAGAATTGAACATGTAAGTAAGAAAAATAACTGGAATCATTTTATTTATCTTAAAATATTCCCTCTTGTGAACTGCTAGTGCTATTTCAAAATCCATTTCTGTAGTGCTAGTTCATCATTCAAAGAAATAGATGGGGAAATTATTATCAGTCTTACCACTCAGGTAAGCTGTAAGCTTTGAATTTTAATTGAATTATAAGAAAATAAATTATTTTTAAGTTTTCAGGTTGTCAAGCAGAATAAATATGGAGAATTCTTTATTATGCTAAGCTGCTGACAGAGACAACAACTAGGACAAATGAAATTCCTTGCTTTTCAAAGTATAGAATGGTAGAGAGAGTTTCTCTGTGTCTTTCTCTATGTATCTTTCTCTTTGTGATATCGAAGTCAATCATATGTCTTGAAGTTCCTCAGTGCTCAGTTCAGTTGCTCCGTCACGTCCAACTCTTTGAGAGTCCATGGACTGCAGCATTCCAGGCTTCTCTGTCCATTATCAACTCCCAGAACTTGCTCAAAGTTATGTCCATCGAGTCAGTGATGCCATCCAACCATCTCGTTTTCTGTCATCCCCTTCTACTCCTGCCTATAATCTTTCACAGCATCAGGGTCTTACAATGAGACAGTTCTTCACATCAGGTGGCCAAAGTATAAGAGCTTCAACTTCAGCATCAGTCCTTCCGAATAATATTCAGGACTGATTTTCTTTAGGATTGCTGGCTTTGATCTCCTTGCAGTCCAAGGGACTCTCAAGAGTCTTCTCCACCACAGTTCAAAAGCATCAATTCTTTGGTGGTCAGCTTCCTTCATAGCCCATCTCTCACATCCATACATGACTACTGGAAAAAACATAGCTTTGACTAGAGAGACCTTTGTTGGCAAGGTAATGTTTATGCTTTTTAATATGCTGTCTAGTTTGGTGGTGGTTTTTCTTGTGATCAAGTGTCTTTTAATTTCATGGCTGCAATTACCATCTGCAGTGATTTTGGAGTGCAAGAAAATAAAGTCTGTCACTGTTTCCATTGTTTCTCCATCTATTTTCCATGAATTGATGGGACTGGATGCCATAATCTTTGTTTTTTTGAATTTTGAGTTTTAAACCAGCTTTTTCACTCTCCTCTTTCACTTTCATCAAAAGGATCTTTAGTTCCTCTTCGCTTTTGGCCTTCTGCGTATCTGAGGTTATTGATATTTCTCCCAACAAACTTGATTCCAGCTTGTGCTTCATCCAGCCCAGCATTTCACATATGTACTTACTCTGCATTTAAGTTAAATAAGCAGGGTGACAATATACAGCCTTGACGTACTCCTTTCCCATTTTGGAACCGATCTGTTTTTCCATGTCTGGTTCTAACTGTTGCTTCTTTACCTGCATACAGATTTCTCAGGAGGCAGATAAGGTTGGCTAGTATTCCCATCTCTTTCAGAATTTTCCAAAGTTTGTTGTGATCCATGCAGTCAAAGGCTTTGGCATAGTCAATAAAGCAGAAGTAGATGTTTTCCTGGAACTCTCTTGCTTTTTTGATGATCCAACAGATGTTGGCAATTTGATCTATTTTTATTCTTCCTTTTATAAATCCAGTTGAACATCTGGAAGTTCGTGGTTCACGTACTGTTGAAGCATTGCTTGGAGACATTTGAGCATTAATTTGCTAGCGTGTGACATGAGTGCAATTGTGTGGTAGTTTGAACATTCTTTGGCGTTGCCTTTCTTTGGTTGTGAAATGAACACTGACCATTTCTAGTCCTGTGGCCACTGCTAGTTTTCCAAATTTGCTGGCATATTAAGTACAGCACTTTGACAGCATCATCTTTTAGGATTTGAAATAGCTCAACTGGAATTCCATCACCTCTACTAGCTTTGTTCATAGTGATGGTTCCTAAGGCCCACTTGACTTCACATTCCAAGATATCTGGCTCTAGGTGAGTGATCACACCATTATGGTTTTCTGTGTCTTTAAGAGCTTTTCTGTATAGTTCACCTGTGTATTCTTGCCACCTCTTCTTAATACTTTCTGTTTCTGTTAGGTCCATACCATTTCTTTCCTTTATTTTGCCCATCTTTGCATGAAATATTCCCTTGGTATCTCTAATTTTTTGAAGAGATCTCTAGTCTTTCCCATTCTATTGCTTTCCTCTATTTCTTTGCATTGATCAGTGAGGAAAGCTTTCTTATTTCTTATTGCTATTCTTTGGAAGTCTGAATTCAGATAGACATATATTTTCTTTTCTCCTTTGCCTTTAGCTTCTCTTCTTTTCTCAGCTATTTGTAAGGCCTCCTCAGACAACCATTTTGCCTTTTTGCATTTCTTTTTCTTGGGGATGGTCTTGATCACTGACTCCTAGACAGTGTCATGAATCTCTTTCCATAGTTCTTCTGGCACTCTATCAAACCTAATCCCTTGAATCTATTTGTCATTTCCTCTGTATAATTGTAAGGGATTTGATTTAGGTCATTCCTGAATGGCCTAGTGATTTTCCCTACTTTCATTACTTTAAGTCTGAATTTTGCAATTAGGAGTTCATGATCTGAGCCACAGTCAGCTCCTCAGTGTAGAAGGACACATATTCTTATCACCATTACCCTAGTTTAATTTATTTTAGATCCTCTTTTTTTTTCAATGTATGTCCTTTTTTAAATTACAACCAAGGGCTTCCCTGGTAGATCAGATGGTAAAGAGTTCACCTGCAATGTAGAAGACTCAGGGTTAATCCCTGGGTTGAGAAGACCCCCTGGAGAACGGAAGGGCTTCCACTCCAGGATATTTGCCTGGGAAATCCTATAGACAGAGGAGCCAGGTGGACTAGATTCATGGATTGCAAAGAGTAAGACTCATCTGATCAATTACTAAAACTTATATTTTTCACAGTTTTTAACTGTAAAACATATTTTTAAAGTTTGCTCAGATATCTTTGGTTGGTGGTGGTGGTGATGGTGAAAGCATAGAGGAGATAATTATGTGTATTAATAGTGCTGGTTTGATTAGTGTGTATTAAATTAGTAAGATGTCATCAGCAATGATGTAAAATTGTGCTTAAATTATAAGTTAATTTTATATACCTTAATAGAATTGTTTTAGTATACTCTTTTGTCATGAAGGCCAGGCACCAAAATATTAGTTATTAGTTAAATAAACAGCATCAGAAACCATGTTACAGAGTTCTAGCTTGTGTCAAACCTTTGAAAACATCAGGTATGTCCCAGGAGAGGGACATACCTGTTTATTTTTGCATTATGCACCTTCCCAATACAAGAATCATAGAGATATTTATTAAGATATGAAGAAAATATATTATAAAATACTGCTATATATTTTCAGAGTTTTTATTTATTGAAAAGTACTTTGTGAAAAACAGATAGAGCAATTCTAAGATTTAGTATGTAGTGTTTTTCTAAACTTATTTGAATATGAAACTTATGCCCCAGGGTATCTAAAATTACTTCGTGAAACTGCCAAGTAATTTATCATTGATCTACCAAGTAATTTACCATTTTTAAAATTTCAAAGACTACAAGATATTCCATTATTCCATCAGACACACAAAAATAATTCAGTTCAGTTCAGTCGCTCAGTCGTGTCTGATTCTTTGCACCCCATGAATCACAGCACGTCAGGCCTCGCTGAGGAGGTCCATCACCAGCTCCCAGAGTTCACTCAGACTCATGTCCATTGAGTCGGTGATGCCATCCAGTCATCCAGCCATCTCATCCTCTGTCGTCCCTTCTCCTCTTGCCCCCAATCCCTCCCAGCATCAAAGTCTTTTCCAATGAGTCAACTCTTCCCATGAGGTGGCCAAAGTATTGGAGTTTCAGCCTCAGCATCAGTCCTTCCAATGAACACCCAGGACTGATCTCCTTTAGGATGGACAGATTGGATCTCTTGGCAGTCCAAGGGACTCTCAAGAGTCTTATCCAACACCACAGTTCAAAAGCACCAATTCTTTGGTGCTCAGCTTTCTTCACAGTCCAAATCTCACATCTATACATGACCACTGGAAAAACCATAGCCTTGAGTAAATGACCTTGTTGGCAAAGTAATATCTCTGCTTTTCAATATGCTATCTAGGTTGGTCATAACTTTCCTTCCAAGGAGTAAGCTTCTTTTAATTTCATGGCTGCAATCACCATCTGCAATGATTTTGGAGCCCAAAAAAATAAAGTCTGACACTGCTTCCACTGTTTCCCCATCTATTTCCCATGAAGTGATGGGACCACATGCTATGATCTTAGTTTTCTGAATGTTGAGCTTTAAGCCAAGTTTTCACTCTCTTCTTTCACTTTCAACAAGAGGCTTTTTAGTTCCTCTTCACTTTCTGCCATAAGGATGGTGTCATCTGCATATCTGAGGTTATTGATATTTCTCCCAGCAATCTTGATTCCAGCTTGTGCTTCTTTCAGCCCAGAATTTCTCATGATGTATTCTGCATAGAAGTTGATTAAGCAGGGTGACAATATACAGCCTTGACGTACTCCTTTTCCTATATGGAACCAGTCTGTTGTTCCATGTCCAGTTCTACCTGTTACTTCCTGACCTGCATACAGCTTTCTCAAGAGGCAGGTCAGGTGGTCTGGTATTCTCATCTCTTGAAGAATTTTCCACAGTTGATTGTGATCCACACAGTCAAAGGCTTTGGCATAGTCAATAAAGCAGAAATAGATGTTTTTCTGGAACTCTCTTGCTTTTTCCATGATCCAAGTGATGTTGCCAGTTTGATCTCTGGTGCCCCTGCCTTTTCTAAAACCACCTTGAACATCTAGAAATTCATGGTTCACACATTGCTGAAGCTTGGCTTGTAGAATTTTGAGCATTACTTTACTAGTGTGTGAGATGAGTGCAATTGTGCGGTAGTTTGAGCATTCTTTGGCACTGCCTTTCTTTGAGATTGGAATGAAAACTGGCCTTTTCCAGTCCTGTGGCCACTGCTGAATTTTCCAAATTTGCTGGCATATATAGTGCAGCACTTTCACAGCATCATCTTTCAGGATTTGAAAGAGCTCAACTGGAATTCCATCACCTCCACTAGCTTTGTTCGTAGTGATGCTTTCTAAGGCCCACTTGACTTCACATTCCAGGATGTGTGGCTCAAGGTGAGTGATCACACCATCGTGATTATCTTGGTCTTCAAGCTCTTTTTTGTACAGTTCTGTGTATTCTTGCCACCTCTTCTTAATATCTTCTGCTTCTGTTAGATCCAGACCATTTCTGTCCTTTACTGAGCCCATCTTTGCATGAAATGTTCCCTTGTTATCTCTAGTTTTCTTGAAGAGATCTCTATTTTTCTTGAAGAGATCTCTAGTCTTTCCCATTCTGTTGTTTTCCTCTATTTCTTTGCATTGATCGCTGAGGAAGGCTTTCTTATCTCTTCTTGCTATTCTTTGGAACTCACCATTCAGATGCTTATATCTGTCCTTTTCTCCTTTGGTTTTTGCATCTCTTCTTTTCACAGCTAATTGTAAGACAACCATTTTGCTTTTTTGCATTTCTTTTCCATGGGGATGGTCTTGATCCCTGTCTCCTGTACAATGTCATGAACTTCCATTCATAGTTCATCACGCACTCTGTCTATCATATCTAGTCCCTTAAGTCTATTTCTCACTTCCACTGTATAATCACAAGGGGTTTGATTTAGGTCAGACCTGAATGGTCTAGTGGTTTTCCCCACTTTCTTTAATTTAAGTCTGAATTTGGCAATAAGGAGTTCATGATCTGAGCCACAATCAGTTCTCGGTCTTGTTTTTGCTAACTGTATAGAGCTTCTCTATCTTTGGCTATAAAGAATATAATCAATCTGATTTTGGTGTTGACTATCTGGTGATGTCCATGTGTGGAGTCTTCTTTTGTGTTGTTGGAAGAGAGTGTTTGTTACGACTAGTGAATTCTCTTGGCAAAACTCTATTAGCCTTTACCCTGCTTCATTCCGTACTCCAAGGCCAAATTTGCCTGTTACTCGTGGTGTTTCTTGACTTCCTACTTTTTCATTCCAGTCCTCTATAATGAAAAGGACATCTTTTTGGAGTGTTAGTTCTAAAAGGTCTTGTAGGTCTTCATAGAACCGTTCAAATTCAGCTTCTTCAGCATTACTGGTTGGGGCATAGGCTTGGATTACCGTGATATTGAATGGTTTGCCTTGGAAACGAATAGAGATCATTCTATCATTTGTGAGATTGCAACCAAGTACTGCATTTTGAACTCTTTTGTTGACCATGATGGCTACTCCATTTCTCCTAAGGGATTCCTGTCCACAGTAGTAGATATAATGGTCCTCTCTGAGTTAAATTCATGCATTCCAGTCCATTTTAATTCGCCAATTCCTAGAATGTCAACGTTCATTCTTGTCATCTCCTGTTTGACCACTTCCAATTGGCCTTGATTCATGGACCTGACATTCCAGTTTCCTATGTATTATTGCTCTTTACAGCATCAGACCTTGCTTCTATCACCAGTCATGTCCACAACTGGGTATTGTTTTTGCTTTGGCTCCATCCCTTCATTCTTTCTGAAGTCATTTCTTCACTGATCTCCAGTAGCATATTGGGCACCTAATGACCTGGGGAGTTCCTCTTTCAGTATCCTATCATTTTGCCTCTTCATACTGTTCATGGGGTTCTCAGGGCAAGAATACTGAAGTGGTTTGTCATTCCCTTCCTCAGTGGACCACATTCTGTCAGACCTCTCCACCATGACTTGCCTGTCTTGGGTTGCCCTGCAGGCATGGCTTAGTTTCATTGAGTTAGAAAAGGCCTGTCTTTTGGAACTTTAACTGCCTTAGCACATATAAGACCTATTTATGATATTGAGAAAACATAACTGTTACATAATGTCAATTATTATTGTATATGTGACAATTATATAGAGGTCATATATTTTAATTATGTTCTACGAGTACCATCAATTATAGATATGATTATACTTTGTTGAACACATGAAAGCAAAAAAAATCCTTTCAGAACGCTACAGAATAAACACGATATATACACTAGTGTCCATTTAATTGTTAAAATGATCAAAAAGGAACTAAAACATAGAGAAAAGAGGACTACTTTTTTAAAAAGTAATATAACATTCTAAGTATGAGAAAATGAGCAGCAACTATCTTTCTCAATAAAAAAGATAAAAAGATATCTTTATGAAGATAAAGCAGGAATTATAAAGAACATAGTAAGTGTGAACAATAAACTATGGTGCCATGTGATATTAAAAGAAAATGTATAAAATCATACTTAATAGTGCAGAAATTGGAGTTTTCACACTAAGATCAGGAACAAGCCAATAATGTCCTTTCTCACTATGTCTTTTCAACATCAATTTTGAAATATAAGCTACTGCACTAAGACAAAAAAAGGAAATAAAAGGTATACAATTTGTCAAGGAAGAAATAAAAATGTTTTTGTTCACAGATGAGTTGATCATGTAGAAAATCCAAAATAATTGGCAAAAAAGTCTGGAACTAATGAGCAGATTATAACAAGGTTTTTGGATACAAATTAATATACAAAAGTCATATCAACAGTGTAAAAGTAGAATTTGAAATAAAAATGCCATTTACATTAGCACACACCAAATAAAATAATTAATGGCAATCCACTCCAGTACTCTTGCCTGGAAAATCCCATGGACAGAGGAGCGTGGTAGGCTGTAGTCCATGGGTTCGCTAAGAGTCAGGCACGACTGAGCAATTCACTTTCACTTTTCACTTTCCTGCATTGGAGAAGGAAATGGCAATTCACTCCAGTGTTCTTGCCTGGAGACTCCCAGGGACGAGGGAGCCTGGTGGGCTGCCGTATATGGGGTTGCACAGAGTTAGACACGACTGAAGCAACTTAGCAGCAGCAGCAGCAGCAAGATGGACATATCTTTTTAAATTTTCAATTTTAGCAAATTCTTGTCTACTCACTGTACATGTATGGAGAACTAAAATTTGGCAGATTTTTTTTCAGAATTTTTTAAATTTGTGTGAGTTTGAGTGCATGTGTGCATGAATAGTGTCAAGATAGTAAAACTATGAGAAATATTTCAAAAAGAAAGTTTTAAGACAAAAAACAAGTTTATCCTCATTGCACAACCAATCAAGACTTTACGAGGTACTACTTGGGGATAGATATCCATGTGTTTGAGGTACAGTAAGAGTATTAAGCAGAGAAGGCAATGGCAACCCATTCCAGTACTCCTGCCTGGAAGGTCCCATGGACGGAGGAGCCTGGTAGGCTGCAGTCCATGGGGTTGCTAAGAGTTGGACGACTAAGCATCTTCACTTTCACTTTTCACTTTCATGCATTGGAGAAGGAAATGGCAACCCACTCCAGTGTTCTTGCCTTGAGAATCCCAGGGAGGGGAGAGCCTGGTGGGCTGACTTCTATGGGGTCGCACAGAGTCAGACACAACTGAAGTGACTGCAGCAGCGGCACTAACAGCAGGTATGCTCTAACAAAATATAAGATCTACATGAGAAAACAATAAAATTCTGGTGAATAAAATCAAATAAGAACTAAATAAATGGAGAGAAATCTCATGTTCATGGATAGAGAAACAAAATATTTTCAAGATGTCAGTTCTTCCCAATTTTATATAGATTCAACACAGTACTAATTAAAATTTAAGCAATTTATTCTGTGGGCATCAGCAAACTGATTCTAAAGTTTATATAGAGATGCAAAAGACCCAGAAAATCCAACACAATAATGAAGGAGAAGAAAATTGTTGGAGGATAANTGGATTCGAGACTTATTAGAAAGCTACAATAATTAAAACAATGTTGTAAGGGCAAAAAAAAAAAAATAGGTGGGAGCAAATAGGTCAATGGAAGAGAATAGAGAACCAAGAAATAGACCTATGTAATACTTTCAATTGATCTTGGACAAAGGAGCAAAAACAATAGAATAGGGCAAAAATAATCTTTACAAAAAATAACATGGAAGAATTATCCATCCATAAAAAATGAATCTAGATGCACACGTTACATCCTTTGCAAAAAAAATTACTCCAAATGAATCACGCATGTAATTTAAAACTCTTATAAGGTAATACAGGAGAAAAACTGGAAGACTTTGGGTATGGCATTTACTTAGATACAACAGCAAAGGCATGGTCTGTTAAAGAAATAATTTATTAGTTGCACTTCATTAAAATTAGAAACTTAAACTCTGTGAAAGAAATTATCAGGAGAATGAGAAGACAACTTACAGGTTAGGACAAAATATTTTGTCACATCTTATAAAGTACTGTTATTCAAAATATAAAAACCTTTAAAATCAGTAATAAGGGAACATATAACCCAACTTGAAGAGTGAGCCAAAGATCTTTTCTGACACTTCACCAGAGAAAAATTTTAAATGGCAAGTGTATAAAACTGTTCCATATTATTTGTTATCAGAGAAATACAAATGTTAAAAATGAAATACACACCTATTAAAATCACCAAAATGTGGAATACTGACACCACCAAATGCTGGTGAAGATGTGGAATAACAGGAACTCTTTCATTGCTGGGGGAATGCAAAATGGTACAACCACTTTGGAAGACAGTGTGGTAATTTCCTATAAAACTAAACATATTCTTATCCGATGATTCCACAGTCACACTCCCTTGTATTTAACCAAAGGAGTTGAAAATATTTGTCTACACAAGAAACTGTATATGTATATATGTTTATAGCACTTTTATTAATAATTGCCAAGACATGGAAGCAAACCAGATATACTTTAGTAGGTGAATGGATAGATAAATTATGTTACATCTAGATAGTGATAAAACAGAAATGTGCTATCAAGGCATGGAAAGACATAAAGGAAACTTAAATGCATATTACTAATTGAAAGAAGCCCATCTGCCAAGGCTACATACTGTATGATTTCAAGTACATAACATTCTGGAAAAGGCAGAAATATGGAGATGATAATGTTTCAATGTAGGTTCATCAGTAGTAACAAATGTGCCACTCTGGTGTGAAATGTTCATAAAGAGAGGCTGTACATGAATGGAGGTGAGGGGGTAGATGATACAAAAGAAGTTTTTAAAAAGTAAATACAGCCACTATGGAGTACAGTGTGGAGATTCCTTAAAAAACTGGAAATAGAACTGCCTTATGACCCAGCAATACCACTGCTGGGCATACACACTGAGGAAACCAGAACTGAAAGAGACAGGTGTATCCCAATGTTCATGGTAGCACTGTTTATAATAGCCAGGACATGGAAGCAACCTAGATGTCCATCAGCAGATGAATGGATAAGAAAGCTGTGGTACATATACACGATGGAGTATTACTCAGCCATTAAAAAGAATACATTTGAATCAGTTCTAATGAGGTGGATGAAACTGGAGCCTATTATACAGAGGGAAGTAAGCCAGAAAGAAAAATACCAATACAGTATACTAACACATATATATGGAATTTAGAAAGATGTCAATGATAACCCTGTATGTAAGACAGCAAAAGAGACACAGATGTATAGAACAGTCTTTTGGACTCTGTAGGAGAGGGAGAGGGTGGGATGATTTGGGAGAATGGCATTGAAACAAGTATAATATCATATAAGAAACTAATCACCAGTCCAGGTTCGATGCATGATACAGGATGCTTGGGGCTGATGCACTGGGATGACCCAGAGAGATGGTATGGGGAGGCAGATGGGAGAAGGGTTCAGGATGGGGAACACATGTACACCCATGGCAGATTCATGTTGATGTATGGCAAAACCAATACAATATTGTAAAGTAAAAAAATTAACAAAGTAAAAAGTAAAAAAAAGTAAATGTATAGCATTTTATTTCTTGCTTTATGTTTAAAGTACTTTTACAAATATATTAAATTTAGGGTGATGGGAGGGGTTTCAGGGTTGGGAACTCATGTACAGCTGTGGTAGATTCATGTCAATGTATGGCAAAACCAATACATATTGCAAATAAAAAACTAAAATTGAAAAAAAATAAGTAAAATAAAACAAAAATTAATAAATTTAGAAACTTTCTATGTTAAATAAGATTGTAATTTGTAGCTAATAAAAATGAGGAGGGTTTTTTAAGCTTTAGAAGTTGGACTTTAACTCCTGATATTTATTTGTAACATAGTTCATATAATTTCTATCACCTTGGCTTATTGTTTTCTTCTAGCATCACAATCTACCATTAAATATGAGAACTGTAATCTATCTGTAAAAAGTTGACACTGATTAAATAAAAAGGAAAAATAAACAAAATAAACATACAAAAAATTGAATCCATTTGGGCAGGACTTTATTTATAAGGTGTATCCAATACAGCATAATAAAAAATTAATATTTCAAATGCCCTAAATTCAAAAGAATCAATTTTTTTGTGGAAATTCTTTTCGTAGTGTGAGTCCAGAAGCTAAGCATCAGTTTTGTTTTCTTCTGAAATTGCATTGCAGCTATCTCTATCTCCTTTTTTTCCCCAAAAGACAGATATTAGGTTTAAAGAACTACCCTATTTCCAATTGCTGTGCAATTGTTAGCAAGCATTCTTGAGTGATCAGGAATAATTTCAAGTTATGTTCAGTGCTTTGAGGCTCTGGGACTAAAAGGCCAAATTAGAAAGACAAATGTGGGCCAAACATCTTCCCTTGTGTCTTCTGAGAAGTATCCTAAAATAGAGAATTCTCAAATTTTTGATTCAGGATCCATAAAAGCTTGAGCAAAGACACTGAGATTTTATTGGTGTTGACTGACATCTTTCACACATTGAGGACAATCCCAAAATGTCCTATTAAAATATGTATTTAATTTGTACATTCAAAATATTACCATAAACACTCAACTATCATTTTTATCTCAATAGACAGTTGGTACCAGTTAGAATAAATAGTGAGAATGTAGGCAAGTGAAGAAGTAGATTTAATTAACAACCTTCAGACTCGAGGCATTTTACAGCTATGCATCTGGTGTTGTAATACCTTTTTGAAAGAAAAGAACACACAGGAAATCACTTATCATATGTTGATTTTATTATCTTAATATTTAGATATTATTTTTAAAAATGTTGAAAATACAATTTTTAAGCATGTAGAAAAATCCATTTAATTTAATTCCAATTAATGGCTTTTTGATCATTCAACTCTATACATACTAAACCTAGGCATAGTACATGTAAATATGTAGATACATCTCTATATATCAAGGTATATATGTGCTTATCTACCTTATGTATCTATGTGGCTATTTATCATCTGTGTATTTATGTTTCTGGCATGGTGTGATGTGGTGTGCTCAGTTGTGTCCTACTCTGCGACCCCGTGGACTGTAGCCCGCTGGCTCCTCTGTCCATGAAATTTTCCCAGCAAGAATACTGAGTGGGCTGCCATTTCCTATTCTAGGCGATGTTCCCAACCCAGGGATTGAACCTGGATCCCTTCACTGGCAGGAAGATTCTTTGTCTAATTCCCAGCTTCTCTTGAAGTTTGTTCTGGTTAACTCGTTATGTTTAGTTTATGAAACGTAACAGAAATGTTTGCTGTATATCTGAGAAGTGTCTTCAAAAGGGAAATGTTATACTCTTCTTCCTTCTTCTCCATCCTCCAACTTAGAATGAAGCATGAATTTAGCTTTTGTACCAGCCATCCTGGACCATGGGGATAAGTCCTGTGCCTAAGAAAAATGCAGAGAGGCGCACGAAGCAGTCAGCTCTTACGGAAACTGCCTGAACCTCTAGGCTGGGTGGAAGGGACAGGGAATGACACTGACTGAGTCTTGGGTCCCTGAAGATATTTGAAGATTCCAGATGTGCCTAGCCCTACCTTCCTTCAGGTTTAATTTACATAAAAGCAAAATACATTCTGATCTTATTAAAGGGATTAATTGAATGTGTAAATACTAAATCGTTGGATCTTCAGACTTCTATTTTCTTTCCAGAAAATCAAAAAGGGAAAAAGACTCCTTGTACTTTAGAAATATACACTAATGAGTGAAATGATAAAATATTTTGCTCAAAAATAAATCAGTGTAGATGGTAGATATACAGTATTGAGGGAAATATGGAAGGATGAAAACTGACTTTATGTGATAATTGGTGAAGCTGGGAGAAGGTTATGAAAGGGATATAAGGGCTTATTATATTATTCTTTCTATTTTCATACTTGTTTATAAGTTTTTAGTAATAAAATGAGAGAATATACATAAAGCAGCCAGAGGTGGAGGAAGTAGAGGAGAAAGCAAAGGAGAGATTAAAATAAGAGATATTCTGTTCTGAGTGAGAGAAAGAGAAAGAAAAAGAGAGGTGGGGAGAAAACCAGAGGTCACAGGCATAGAAAAGGAAAAAAAGAAAAGAAAAATGGCATCAGATTTCTCAAATGTAACATTATTGCTAGTTTTCTATGAAGAAATAGCCTCAAAATTATGATAGAAAAGCATTTTAACTCAGAATTTAAATTTAGTTACATCATTAATTAAGGGTAAGAATTAAGACTTTAAAAAAATGCAACTTGTCTCTTTCTTAGCAAGTGATATAGAAACTGCCTTAAGAAAATGAGAATTCACATAGAGAAAGACACCAGTTTCAAGAAACAGAAAAGCAAACACAGAGCAAAGAGAAAAGAAGTGTCAAGATAAGAATTTTGATCTGAATTTAGAAAACAATGTGGCTAGGTTAGATGAGGCAGCAATGAGAGAGAGTTCGGAGACAAAAATAAAGCTGACTGATTAGCCAATATGCTGTGCTTTCACAAGTTATGCTGGTCATTTGAAACATCTAGTGGTGCATTTTTAAAATTAGATACACAGAAAGCTGTGCAAAGTTGTAAAATGCCATTATTAATCCATTAAAAGTTCTGAAAAGTTTATAATTCTCCATTTGGGAATGTACAGCTCTTACATTGCCACAAACATGTAAACATTGACTTTAGAGAATCCCAAATTGTAGTAAGAAGAATAAAGGAAGAAAAAATAAAATAAAATGGTGTTAACTATGAAAAGGTAAAATTAATAGATTATTTTTTAAATTGATAAATCAAAAATTAATTTCAAGTTTATTATTCATTAATACAGAAGCAAAAATTCACATTAAGAGCTGAAAGAACAGAGCTGGGAATTAGATAGATGTGTATAAAGGTACTGCATTTTTTTCCAAAGTAAACTTTTAAGTACTGTTTGAGTTACTTAATCAAATTGTTAAAAAATATATATTTCAAGTTATTTTTATCAATGTATATCTATATCTAAATACATCTATATGTTTTTATGTACATATATAACAGAACATACATAATGTTTACATATAACATATATGTCCATATGAGAGACATATACACACAAATGCACACTCTCATATAAACACACACACACACACACACACGTATATATATACACACACATACATAGATGTACACCAGAAAGTGTATTTTTCACTGTGTTAAATATTTTTTTTTAATTTCTCTATTGCCCAGAGAGGCTGCCAGCTGCTCTTTGAATTTGTAGAAGTGGAAGGTCATTCTGGTGCAGGTCTTCTTTGTCCTGCTCTGGGTCATTTGTGTTACCCTTTTAGTTATGCAAATATGGGGCTAGAAGAAACTCATAGTCCTGGGATTAGGGTGTAACAAGATTTTTTCCCCTATGTGATTTAGCAAAACCCACCTCTGTGAAGAGCTCAGGGTTAGAGAAATAACCTATTTGCATAATGGCTCTGCGGACATTCTGGCTAAGGTACTAAGCATGAAATTACAATGAGTCTCTGATACAAAATTTTTGTTAATAAGCAGAAGAAACTAGACAGGTGGCTTACCTTCAATTCAAGAAACAACCTACGAGTTTGTCGGTTGGAATAGATTTTAGCCCAGTTTACTGCTAATGCTGTCTCTTCCAGACCACCTGCCAGAAAAACAGTGACAGAACTTAAGTTGAACTTACATGGAAAGTAAAATAAAATATAGCTTGGGATCTTAAGACCATATTATGCCAGTGATGTTAACAAACGTTACCCACTGACTGTGAAGGAGGTCTCCAAAAATTCCTCCACATGACTGGAAGAAATAACAGCAGTGGTAAGCCAGTTAAGATTCCCACTTCGTCAGTCAAAGAATTGTTGCCCTCTGCCATGAGTAAGCTGATGGGATCTTTGCCTAATATGAGGAGGTGGAAAGGTCTTAAGAAAGATTGTGCACCTACTACTAGTAGGGCGTTGTAGGCTATAGAAATTAATTGAAACAAGATCAAAAAGTGTAATTACATACGTAGCCCAAATTGGCAGGATAGGTCCCACTATTTACATGGATGAAGACATACGTTTATACATCCCCACATCCTTACATCAATTTACTCTATGCCACTTTAGGAACAACGATATATAGCCACACCAAGGATATCATTACCAGTTCAAGTCATAAACTCTGAAATGTCTCCCTTAATACCACTAACTTTCCTCTTTCTTCTAATCATAGTAGCCAGTTTTTGTTGTTGCTGAGTCATGTCTGATTCTCTGCAACCCTGTGAACTGCAGCACACCGGTTTTCCCTGTCCTTCGCCGTCTCTCGGACTATGCTCAAACTCATGTCCATTGAGTTGATGATGCTATCCAACCATCTCATCCTCTGTTACCCCCTTCTCCTCTTGCCTTCAGTCTTTCCCAGCATCAGGGTCTTTTCCAATCCCATCAAGGGTCAATCTGTGAGCCTCTTTCCAATCTTTAAATCAGCAAACTTTTTTATATAGTTAAATAGTAAATATTTCATGTTTCCCTATCATAAAGTGTGGGCTTCCCCGAAGGCTCAGCTGGTTAAGAATCCACCTGCAGTGCAGGAGACACAGGAGACATGGGTTCAATGCCTGTGTCCAGAAGGTCCCCTGGAGGAGGTAATGGCAACCCACTCCAGTATTCTTGTCTGGAAAACCCCAAGAACAAAGGAAACTAGCATGCTACAGTCCATGGGGTCACAAAGAGTCAGACAAAACTTAATGACTAAGTAACAACAATAATTTTAAGGTGTCTTGCAATACTCAGTCTGTCATTGTAGCATAATAGCAGCCATAGGTATTTGTAAACAACTAGGCATAGTTGTATTCTGTAATTATAAAGGATATTACCCATAATTGGTCAGGTCAGATTTATTTGTAGGAATTAGAATAGTTCGGAAATTTTTCTCCCAAGCCTCAGTTCCCTTCAGTAGCTCAGTCATGTCCAACTCTTTGCAACCCCATGGACTGCAACATGCCAGGCTTCCCTGTCCATCATCAACTCCTGGAACTTCCTCAAACTCATGATCATTGAGTCAGTGATACCATCCAACCATCTCATTCTCTGTTGTCCCCTTCTCCTCCTCCTTTCAATCTTTCCCAGCATTAAGGTCTTTTCCAATAAGTCAGTTCTTCATATAAGGGGGTTAAAGTATTGGAGCTTCTGCTTCAGCATCAGTCCTTCCAATGAATATTCAGGACTGATTTCCTTTAGGATTGCTGGCTTTGAACTCCTTGCAGTCCAAGGGACTCTCAAGAGTCGTCTCCAACACCACATTTCACAAGCATCAATTCTTTGGTGCTCAGCTTTCTTTATGGTCCAACTCATATCCATACACAACTATTGGAAAAAACCATAGCTTTGATGGACCTTTTTCAGCAAAGTAATGTCTCTGCTTTTTAATATGCCCTCTAGGTGTGTCATAGCTTTTCTTCCAAGGAGCAAGTGTCTTTTGATTTCATGGCTGCAGTCACCATCTGCAGTGATTTTGGAGCCCAAGATAGTCTGTCACTGTTTCCATTGTTTCCCCATTTATTTGCCATGAAGTGATGGGACCAGATGCCATGATCTTCATTTTTTGAATGTTGAGTTTTAAACCAGCTTTTTCACTCTCCTCTTTCACTTTGATCAAGAGGCTCTTTAGTTCTTCACTTTCTGCCATAAGGGTGGTATCATCTGCATATCTGGTTATTGATATTTCTCCCAGCAATATTGATTCTAGCTTGTGCTTCATCCAGCCTGGCATTTAACATGATGTACTCTGCATATAAGTTAAATAAGCAGGGTGACAAGTATGCAGCTTTGACATACTACTTTCCCAATTTGGAACCATACCATTGTTCCATGTCCTGTTCTAACTGTTGCTTCTTTACCTGCATATAGATTTCTCAAGCCTCGAAGGAGCATATATTATTTACAATCATAATCCACTGGCTATAAACCATCACATGGCCTCAGTCTGATCGCAGGAGAGCTTGAGAAATGTACTCTTTGTGTGCCCGAGTGGAAAATAGGATTAGAGAGCATCTAACCAATCTCTGACAAAAATACTAAATGTATCTTTTCTCTTTCTTTTTAGATTTCACATTTAGTGATATATTTAGTCATATATTTGTCTTTCTCAGTCTGAGTTGCTTCATTAGTATTACAATCGCTAGGTCCATCCATGTTGCTGCAAGTGGCATTTTTCCTTCTTGAGAACAGTTATATATATATACATATCTGAATCACTTTTTTGTATACGTGAAACTAACAAAAACATTGTAAATCAATTATACTTAAAAATTCTAAATGTAGCTCTGTTTCATTCACTGTAATATTATTATTTCAAAGGATAATTTGGGGTGCTAATACTTATTTGGTATTTTTAATATCTTCTAGGGTTTCTATACTTTGCTTATTACCTCACCGTTTAAAATCAATTTCTCTCTAAAATATAAGCATAAACTTAAGGCTAATTTGACTTGAGTCTACATAAAATAATTTGGGATCCCTGGTGGCTCAGACTGTAAAGAATCTGCCTGCAATGCAGGAGACTTGGGTTCGATTCTTGGCTTGGGAGTATACCCTGGAGAAGCGAATGTCTACCACTCCAATATTCTTGCCTGGGGAATCCTGTGGACAGAGGACCTTGGCAGGCTAAAGTCAATGGGTTTGCAAAGAGTAGGGTACAACTGAACAACTTTCACTTCTCTAAGATATTTTGAACTCCAAGGCCTCAATAATAAAACACAAACAAACCAAAATAGTGAAAATTCTGAGGATCTGAACCTAGAAGTATAGGAAAGTTCTTGATGACTAAACACTTAAAGGAAGACGAAAAATGAGGGTACTGACTATCACTTCTATTAATATCACTGAGACCAAAGACTCCAGGATCTTAAAAAAAAAAAAGTAAAGAAAAGAAAGAAAGAAAAAAGGCCACAGAGATTAACTATTTTCCTTGCTGTGATAATTGTTTTAATATTTAAGATTATTAATTAGTGATTCTACCTGGGGACCAGATTGTATGAAATTATACACCATAGAGGAAAAGTTCTAATGCTTAGGTCACTTCTAACTTTTCAGTGCACATCTGGATCATGTGCATGCTCATTTGAATCAAAAGATGTAGCTGCTTATGAGAATGTGTGTTACATCCTTCATAGGAGCCCTGGATGTCTGAGAACTTTTCTAGTTAGGCAGCTTCCCTCAGAAAATAAAACACTGGGTGAGAGATTTCTTACCAAGCATTCATTAAAAGGTAAACTTCCTTGGGCTGAGAGTCATGTCAATCATCGTTTTCTTGCAAATCCAAAGCAGCCTTTTTCTCTGTTAGAAGCAGTTATCATCTTCAAAGCCATATCAAAACAGTGTTTGTTCTGTGCTTTGATTTCACCCACATGGTGAATTCAAAGACAGGTCTACTTGAGAGTAAAGAGAGACTGTTTTCTGATGTTGTTTGAGCATTTGTCTTTCCATGTTTGTAAAAGTGATAAAGTGATTTAAGTGCCTGACAGCTAACAAAATCCTTTAAATGTAGTGGAATTTTTTTTTAATTGAAACATTCTACCTTCTGTGTTTCAAAATGTTTATAGCTGAGATTTCATAATCTTTAATATAAAACTCCAAAAGGTTTGTAGAAGAACAATATAAATCTGTAAATCATCTCAAAAAGTTCATTTTTCCTTTTTTTTATTTTTCCCTGTGCAGTCCAGTAAAAACAAACAACAAAAAAAGCTATTTTTGAATGACAATTTCTAAATACTTGGCACAAATAGCCAATTTTTCATTGGGAAAAGAAAAGTCATTAGGAAGATAATGTTACTTAAGGTTCATTTTGCATTGAGGATATTTGACACTATTCACCGGAGATAAACAGATGCATGAAATTTACATATGAAAACCTATCAGATAATGCAAAAATTTGTATGTGAAATGCTTCATTCACTGAATTAGCCTATGGTAATATCTCATTATGTGAAAAAGAAAATGATTACTAAAAATGTCTAAATAAATATTAATGTGGTTATATTGTTTTTAAATAAATAAAATATTTAGAGAGAACAATATGCAGAGAGAATCATTTAAAGGTACAGTTTCTGTTTTAGCTTTTATTTATCTGAAGAGCCAGTAAAGGAGACTTAACAAAATTAAATTCAGTGATGAGCTGAAAAATATGATTTTAAAGCTTCCTATCATGTTGAACTAATTTAAATGATGGAAAAGAAGGAAAAATGATAGAAAATGAACATGATATATCTTTAATATCTTGCCTGAGTTTAAAGCAATTGTGAATAATGCCAAATTTTGATTATCTTGTTCCCTTCCCACTGTACTCAGAATAGTATCAAAGTTGTAGCAAACCATGCTTCTCTCTTAAACACTTTTTCTAGTTTTCTTCTAACTAGAAAATATTTTAAGATATTTACAAAATCAAATAGTATGAAACTTAAATTGTTTTGAACATAGCATTTAGATCACAACTCATTACTCCAAAATAAAAGTAAATTTTGCCAATATTTTATCACTATGTTCTTAATGGAAAGAGGTCATTTCCTCTGAGCGCTCTACAATTCACTTGGCTCACAGAGCAAATTAGAACCAAAAATGGAAATCATTTCATACTACTGTTTGTGACAAAATATCCATATACTTTTTTAGAGATGCTTGCCAAAAGATGTTGGAGTGAAAGATAACCTCTGAATTTTGCTTTATATAATTCAGGAAAGAGAAGTGAGAACAAGAGTTCAGAGCTGGAGAAGAGGTTAGATAATCAAGTTAGCAAAATCACAAAAAAAGTTGAATCTGGTGAAGCGTAAAAGAGAATTAATTTACTCTTCTCTGTGCTTTTGCAATTTGAAACTTTCACATTACAAAATATACTTTTAGAGACTATATCATCATCTGTCAAATATAATAAAGTGTGGTGAGTATATTCCTTGCATTATTAAAGAAAAAAAAAAGAATATATTGGTCATTCCCCTTCCATAAACATCACTCAAGAATTTAAGTCCATAATCTTTAGTATGCAATGTATTTATATGATGGTATATTTAAGTAT
The DNA here is from genome assembly GCA_006410935.1 of Redunca redunca. NCBI lineage: Eukaryota > Metazoa > Chordata > Mammalia > Artiodactyla > Bovidae > Redunca > Redunca redunca. The sequence continues at coordinate 216,240 of SJYQ01001863.1, read as the reverse complement.
ATAAATAAATTTATATGATGAAAAGCATTAATTTTTTTACTCAAATCAACACTATCCTATGCCTCCAGTATCCACCCACCTCCCCAGTAGAGATGGTCTCTAATGATGTATAAATTACCTAGATCCCTATGCCTGCGTGCTAAGTCGCTTTGCTGGTATCCCACTTTTTGCCACCCTATGGACCGTAGTCTGCCAGTCTCCCCTGTCCTTGTGGACTCTCCAGGCAATACTGGAGCGGATTGTCATTCGCTCCTCCCTGATATCTTCCCCACCCAGGGACTGAAGCCATGTCTTCTGTGACTCCTGCACCGCAGGTGGATTCTTTCACCACCGAGTCACCAGGGAAGCCCAGCAAGGTTCCTACCTTGTTCTTATTTTAATAGTGGTTTGTCAGTGCATGTGGGTTAGAGAGGAGGAAGGTATATTCACACATATATTCACACACTGTTGCATTCGACTCATTTTTTCTTAGACAAATCTGTACATATTAAAAGTTGCTTTCAATGTTGACTAGCAAATTTACTTTTTCTCTTTATTTGCCAGAAATATATATTTCAAATTATTAATAATTTTGATTTGGATCACATTCAAATTTGTCATCTCTGTTATATTTTGTGTGGAAGTACTGTTTCAACTGGAAGATAACTCTAGGATTACTCTGACCATAACTAAGTTATAGGAGAGTCAGCAATACTTCTTGGTTCCTAAATATTGACTCCTCTAAAATATCATTAATCTGTACTAATTGGAGGAAGCTTAGTCTCAATTAAAGAAAAAAAATCGGAAAATACATTATTTCAGAAAGCAATAGAGTTCTATTATTTCAAGTATCTACATTAACTCACATTAAATTAACAAAATGTTATCCAATACACATCCTTGACTTGATTTAATGGTTTGTAATTAGCATATCAATTGGGTGGAAATAGTTCCTTCTAAAGTACTTGAGGGTGCTTAGAAAGTTTGTTCTACTAAGTATTTTCAAGGATCCTCTTGTAATCTTATTTACATTATTAATTTACTTCTATAAAAAGAAATTAATCAATGCAAAAAATAACATTCCTGTCAGCTTCTGGTCAGATAATGAATTCTGAATTAGTGAAACACAATTATTAAATTCTTTCTCTACCATTAGCACCCCAATTATAATCTCACAGTTTTGCTAAAAAGTTATTTTTATTTACTAGAAGTAATTTGCTAAAAAGTATTTTTCTCCATTTGTAAAGGTGATTCTCCTTCTTGGAAGAAGCTCCTTCTGATTTGATGTTCTTTCCCATTATATATAGAGAAGGAGTTCCTTGCAGCCAGCAGCACACTTTTTGAGAGAGGGTTGTGTGTGCTCAGTGCTCAGTCATGTCCAACTCTTTATGATCCCATGGACTGCAGTCCGCAAGACTCCGGAGCAGGTTGCTGTTTCCGATTCTAGGGGATCTTCCCTACTGAAGGATCCAACCCGTATTTCTTGCATCCCCTGAATTGGCAGGTGGCTTCTTTACCACTGCACCACCTGGGAAGCAGAGATGGTTAGTAGTCATATCAGATATACATATATTAAGATCCATGATCTTACATATTTGGATTCTGCTCTTGCAATGGATTTGTGTAAGTACCTAGTACAGTACCTGGCATAATAAATCATTATATATATATAGACTAAATAATTCATGTTTAGCTTCTGGATCAGTTAAAAGAAAAAAAAAAAAATACAATTTATTTTCCACCAACCCACTCCAGTATTCTTGCCTGGAGAATCCCATGAAAAGAGGCGCCTGGCTGGCTACAGTCCATGGGGTCGCAGAGTCGGACACAACTGAAGAGACAGAGCATGCATCAGTCCTTGCACAAGCTAATCCTTCTCTCGAAGTAATATTTATTCTTTTCACTTCGTTTTGTACTTCATTCTATTTTTATGTGAATTTTTTTTTCCAAATATGAATTAGAAGGCTAAAGACAGCCAAATCTCAACAAAAGAGAGAATGAGAAAGTAAAATTAGATTTCAACTTTGCAAAGAAGGTATTGGTTTATATCTGTTCTCCTTTGTAGTAAGGTGGGGTTAACTTAATTACTTATAAGCCTTTCTTAATAAGCATAGAACATCAGTCTTGGGTTTCCAGCAATGACAGCCACTATCACCACAAGAGTTGCATATTCTTTGGATTTACATTCTTCATCATTTAGAGATTTTCTTAATTTTTGCATGCATTTCCTAGTTCATATTTTTCATTCTTGTCTTCTTTATCAGTTTGTTATATATTTGTAAATAGCTACCATCTTACCTTTAAGTAGGTTGATTTGACTGAACATGTCTTATTCTTTTAACCTTTCCTCATTTTCTAAACTGTTCCTTAAAATCTTTCGTGTTGTCTCTTCAAATTGTTCATGTTCTTCCCCAAATGTATCACTACTGTATATACATTTATGTGTGTGCATGATAATGAATGATGCCCAAAGGTATGTACTATCTTATCTGAGCTTTCATTCTAGTGAATATGATTATGTGCTTTCACATACTTTTTAATTTCCTGTATTTTCTTTTGATTTATTCTGATTTTTTCCCCTCTTTTAAACATTTACACTTAAGTTAATAAATTTACTTATGGAAATATTGATAAATAAATAAACAAGTATGAAATGAAGTGGATCCAAAGTGTTGTGTCATTTTTGCTCTTATGACCTTCTTAAAAGTAGGAAGCATTAATTTTGGACAAACTACCTGGATGTGGACTTTTCCTTTTTTTTGAATTTATATGTTAATATAACTGGTAGAATTAGATTATCCATATTTAGCTCTTTATATCCATAAAGCAGTTCTCAGCACTTTTTAAATATTCATTGAATATTTTGCTGCAGGGTTGCTGTGTTCTCAAAATTATATAAATCATATGATTGAAAGGAGAAATGCAAGAATTTATAGTTTTGTAAAAAATTTTTATATGCATATCATGTAGCACAAAAGTGTCATGAAAATACAATAAAATCAANATTTATAGTTTTGTAAAAAATTTTTATATGCATATCATGTAGCACAAAAGTGTCATGAAAATACAATAAAATCAACGTTTTCATTGAATATATAGTAAAATCAGAGAAACGTAGAATATTAAATGTCTATTTATTTTGTAGTTTTTACATTTATTTTGATCACACACATCTGAGAATCAGGTTTGAGACAGGAAATGTGCTTTGACCAAAATAAAATATTCTGATTAAAGTCAATGGGGGACAATGGACTTATGATTGACACCTAGTTTTATTTTAACACCTCTCCCCACAAAAAAAGAAGAGAAAAAAGCATTTTCAGAACACACTGCTTCTTTTTTGGAATATATTAAAACATCTGACTTTTTTTAAGAAACATTGACTTTCTAAAAATTAACACAATATGCAATAATTCTTCCAAATGATTTATCAGAGAGAATTCTGAAATTATTACCATAATGAATAAGGTACCAGTATGCTGTTTATAATCCAGGATGCCTAGACATTCTGATGCATATCCATGTTGAAAGCATAGTTCTGCAAAGACAAGCTCTTTTGCTATATTCAAGTGCTTGCTTAAATTCAGATTTTATAAACTGAACTCTCCAACATGATCTTTTAATCTATCTGTATTATATTAATCCATATATACCTACCATCAGAATGTTTTATCAAGTAAGAGTTGTGTTAAAGTACAAATGTTCATCAGGTTTCCTTGGTGGCTCAGATGGTAAAGAATCTGTCTGCAGTGCAGGAAACCCAGGTTCAATCCCTGGATCAGGAAGATTCCCTGGAGAAGGAACCCACTCCAGTATTCTTGCCTAGGGAGTTTTATGGACAGAGGAGCCTTGTGGGCTATTTCATGGGGTTTCAAAGAGTCAGACATTACTGAGTGACTAACACACATCATAAATGTTCAAAAAGATAAAAGCACAATTTTCATATACAAATATAAAACTAACGTAACTTAAAAGTAAACTCTAATTAATAAAGGAAAAAGTGGAAGCAGTGAAAGATTTTATTTTCTTGGACTCTAAAATTGCTGCAGATGGTGACTGCAGCCATGAAATTAAAAGATGCTTGGTCCTTGGAAGGAAAGCTGTGGCAAACCTAGACAATGTGTTAAAAACCAAAGACATCGCTTTACCGACAAAGGTCCATATAGTCAAAGCTATGGTTTTTTCAGTAGTCACATATGGATGTGAGAGTTGGATCATAAAGACTGAACAGTGAAGAACTGATTCTTTCGAATGGTGGTTCTGGAGAAGACTCCTGAGAGTCCCTTGGACTGCAAGGAGATCAAACCGTCAATTCTAAAGGAACTCAACCCTGAATAGTCATTCGTAGTACCAATGCTAAAGCTGAAGCCCCAAAAGTTTGGCCACCTGATGAGAAGAGTCAACTCACTGGTAAAGATTATTGATTCCGGGAATTATTTTCTACCTTGGAACTTTAACTATGGAACTTTTACCCGTTTGGAACTTTTACCAATTTGAAACTTTTCCCAATTACTTTGGAACTTTAATAGAATCTTAATTATTAAGCATTTTAAAGTTCTGTCAATTATATTGGTTTGGGGTCATAATTTCCTCAAGGTAGAAATCAATTGTGTCTCTACTGGACAAAATTTATTTGCATTTCTATGGACAATAATTACATGCATTGCTATCAGTTTTCTGAGGCTTCCCAGGTGGTTCAATGGTAAATAATCTGCCTACCAAGCAGAATATGCAGGTCTGATCCCTGGATCAGGGAATATACCCTGAAGGAGAAATGGCAGCCAACTCCAGTATTCTTGTGATATTAAATTAACATTAATTATATGTAGATATATATATAATAGATAGAGACATAGTCTCTATGTCTGATTATGTAATCAGACTGTGCAAAATACTTTAGAGTTTAATGATCCTTACCCATTTCATCTTCCATACAACATTATTTTTTTCATTTGAAGGGTAAGTGGTTTAACGTAAAATTCTGAGGACCAGAAATATTTTGCAAAATTCTATCTATCTCATTGCTTTGGTCGGTTTCCCTCATTTTGTTTGCTCTTCTCACAGTATAATCATATTGATCAAACTACTCCTTACAGATTTGTATTGAGTTTCATATTACATGTCTTGATATGTTTACCCACTTCTCCACCTAGAAAATGATATTTTTGAATTAAATTTTTCTTTTTTTCGCTGAAAAAGTTGGTAGCACATTTTGAAATCCTAGCAAGTTGAAATATCAAATTACCAATCCCTCATCTTAAGCTACCAATTAAATGTTCTCTGGGATCAGACATTAGATCAATATCCAAAAATCTGTCCTGTAAATTTTTGTATACTTTTTTCTTTCCCTGTTATTGACCACTTTTCTTCTCTAACTATCCTCACTGAATTAAACTGCCAAAATTGTGCCATCTTCTCACCTCTTTTTTATAAGTGGGAAATTTATCCAACATAAGAGATTAAATTTGGTTAAATACAATTTTTAACTCTTTCTCTGGTTTATGTTCCATTCCCATTTTCCTACTTTCTTCACATCAAAAAAAGTTTCTTAGTTGCAGCAAATTAAGCTGACTGTGCTCTTTTCCCCATGGAGGCTTAGTGTGCCACATTAGACAACCCATGTGCCACAACTAAGACCCAATGCAGCCAAATTAATTAATTAATTTTAAAAAACTCCTGCTTATATGTGAGTTAAACTGGTTCCAGAAACATCACTTACATCGATACTTTTTATAAATAAAAATGGAAATAATATTATTTCTCCCACATTAGAAAGACTAAATGGAGATACATTGTTTGAGCAAGTGTCACTGAAACACTTTTTATAAGCGAATTTATATATTTTTTGAATATGAGGAAGTGCATCTATAAGATTGCTAAATAAAACAAAATGAATTATAAGTTTTTATAAAATGGATATATAGTATATGTACGTACATATGTACATCTGTGCCTACAGCAATAGAAAGTAGGGTTGAATAGTTTTGCTTACCCCTCTCCCACATTTCCTATAAATTCTAATAATACTTCCCCTCATGGAGTCTACAGTATGTGTGAAGTGGAAGATTTTCATCTGTAATTTGACCTCTATTGTTGTTCATAATAGTAGAGGCTTTCCAGTTAAAGGAAGAATCAAACTTGAGAAGCTCTGCTTTGGACAGAACTTACCTTCTAAAATAATAGATATAGAAAAGAAAGGCTGAAGGATATCAAGATGGAGAACACGGAGGGATTTTCAATTATCTTTGGTGAATAGGTTTTTCTTCTGATGCTAACCATTTCTATTGTAAAAGACCTGATCATGTAAGTGAGATAGAGGAAAAGGCAAGGCTAGACCATTTGGAACATGAGAAATGAATGTAAAGGGTCACAAAAGCTCAGGATGGCAAAACTAAAAAGAAAAAGTTGGTCTGTCACTTAAAACACTGCTGTGCTTTTAAGAACTTTCTCATGTTATTGATTGAAAGAAATATCATTAACTTATACAAATATGTTCTCTTATGATTTCAGTTTTTCTTATTTTGAAAGTAAATAGTTAAATTGGTGTTAGAGTCAGCTTGGTTGATTTCTTTGTGGTGAGTCTAAGCACTTTTTGTGTAGCTTGGTCATCTTTTAATTTTTAACCCAACCATTAAAAATGGTCTTTTATTCATTGTTTCATTGATTTACACAATAATCAACTAACTGTTAAAGATTTCTTAGAAAAGTCATCATATCATTAAAAAGCCAGCAGTCTACAAAGCTGGAAGTTTGTTCAGATATTCAGGCAGACTCCTAATCTAAAGAAATGAGAATCAGGAACCACATCAAACATGTGTTTAGTCTTTAGGAATCTGTATAGGCACTATTGTCCACTATCCAAAGGTGTAGTCCCCAAAATAGGATTACTTAGGAAAGTTTTATGAGCTTTTTAACTTCTTAGTGAGTGAATGACTTCATACTTAAACCCAGGTATGTTAGCATCCAAAATTTTTACAAATGTATCATGATAATATAAACTGGTAACAATGGGGGAAACTGAATGGGAGATGTATGGAAAACTTTATACTATGTTTGCACCTGCCTGCAATTTAAAATGATTCAAAATGAAAAACATATAAAATATCTTTCACTGTTTTCATTCTAGTTTTTGTTTGTTTTTACCCTATTTCTCTGCCCACACCCTCAGCAAAAAACTTTCAGCTGGTAAGCATTGACATCATTTTCCATTTTTCTCTTAAATATACTCTGGCTTTCATGCTCCCTAATTCACCAAAACTCTTTTATCAAGATGGCCAGTGAAATCACAATGCTAAATAAGAGGTGAGTTTTCAGTCTTCATTTTCCTTTACCACTCAGCAACATCGACTCGGTGCATGACTCTCCCACCTGGTCAAACTCCAATGATCTTCCTTCTCTATAATCAGCTACTTTGTGCAGCTTCTATTGTTGGTTCTCTCTCCTCTTTCCAATACTAAGTCACTGGAGCATCCTTGCACTTGATCATTTTTTTCATCTCTCTTCTCCATCTAAACTCTTCCTTTTAATGATCACCTCCAATACCACTGACATAATATTATCTTTATTCCAAGATACCCAAATTTATTGTTTCTGCTTAAACCTTATCCTTGAACTCTAATTGTCAATTTGATTTCTTTACATGGATATTCAAAAAGCATGTAAACTTAACATACCTGAAAGTGAACTCAAGTTCTTCACCTACTAAATCAGCTATAACAGTCTTCCCAACCCAGTTTAATATGCCTCTTTCCTTTCACTTGGTCCAGCCAAAATCTTGGAGACATTCTCCATTCATGCATTTAACAACCTATACCAAGTTTAGACAGAAATCTTATAACCTCTTATTTCAAAGTATATCCTTAGTTCAGTCATTTCTCATTCCATTCATTGCTACACTCTGGCCTAAACCTCCAGGCTCAGTTTTCCTGATTTATTTCAGTAGTCTGTGTGTGAGCTCAGCCACTTCAGTCGTTTCCAACACTTTGCTAACCCATGGACCATAGCCTCCCTGACTCCTCTGTCCATGGGATTTCCCAGGCAAGAATATTGGAGTGGATAGCCATCCCCTTCTCCAGGGGATCTTCCCTGACCCAGGGATCAAACCCTCATGTTCTGTGTTGCAGGCAGATTCTTCACCTGCCATCAGGGGAGTCTATTCCAGTAGTCTACAAAATAGAAAGCAGTGCTCCTTCCTTATCTCCCTAAGTAAAGAATCTCTTTCCCATAAAGTAGCCAGCACAACTCCCATTTTACTCAGAATAAAAGTGCTAATCATTTCAAAGACTTGAAGACTGTATTTTGTTTGTTTGTTTTTAGTCGCTCAGTTGTGTCCAATGCTTTGTGATCCCATGGACTGTAGCTGGCCATGCTCCTTTGTCCATGGGATTTCACAGGCAAGAATCCTGAGTGGCTTGCCATTTCCTCCTCCAGAGGCTCTTCTTGGCCCAAGGATTGAGCACAGGTCTCTACATCCCCTGCATTGCAGGCAGATTCTTGACTGCTGAGCCATGAGGGAAGCCCCGAAGACTCCACACCACGTGGCTTCTTGATAATTTCTGCCATCACTTACACTTCTGTCTTTCACATTAGCTGTCTTTGTTGTTTTTCCAAGTACCATATCCTCTCAGATCCTTTGCACTGACTTTTTTTATTCCTGAAATGCTCTTTTGCTAGATATATGCAAGACTTTATCCTTGGCCTCCTTTAAAACCTTGTTTCTTTCTTCTCAGTGAGGACCTCACTGATCATATTATTTAAAATTGTAGAACCTACAACCTTGTCACTTTCCATTCTCATTTTGCTCAGTTTTTATTGAAATCATCTTCTAACATTTTATATAAACTATTTATTTCATGAAGCTTATTATTTGCCTCATGAAGACAGAAATCAACAAATTTCTTCACATAGAAGACAGTAAATAAATACTTGTTGAGGGGATGAATAGGGCTTCCCTGGTGGCCAGACAATAAAGTGTCTGCCTGCAATGTGGGAGACCCAGGTTCAATCCCTGGGTTGGGAAGATCCCTTGGAGAAGGAAATGGCAACCCACTCCAGTACTCTTGCCTGGAAAATTCCATGGACTGAGGAGCCTGGTAGGCTACAGTCCATGGGGTTGCAAAGAGGGGATGAAAAAGTTGACTTATGATAATGGTATATTAATCCTGAATACTTTGGAGGGATGTTATCTATTTCCGTCTATAAACTGACATGATATCTATATTGAGAATCATTCTTATAGCAAACCTCTCCTATAAGAGGGCAGGGAGGCAAAATCCTGTACCTCCTTTTTTAAATCAATAGTTTTCTGTAGCCTAGATGCATGTATGCATTTTGCACAACCAAAATCATTAAGCAGGTTTACTTAGTACCCATCTGTGTAAAGCACTGTATTTTCTTCTACTGAAATATTGTAAAATAGAAATTTGTCCCCCAGTAAATTTTATTGGAATGTGTTTTGAATGAAACCAAATTTGCCCCCTTTCCAACTTAACTCAATATAAGACAGTTCTATTTATCCAGAGTATTTTTATAGTAGAGACCAATTAAACCTGACAGCTTATTCATAATGGTTTTGTGTGTGCTGGCAGCTCAGATATATTACATTAAGAAGACAATATAATACAGAGTATATTAACAAGCATTATTAGACTTTGGAGTGTTTGCTGCTTATCTATATTTTCCTTTTAATTATTGTATTTTATATTGACAGGCTTTAAAACAGAAAAAGATGAGAAATGCTGCTTTAACTTCAGGAAACACATTTTAATAGCTTACTACTATTATAGCTTGTAAGTAGATGGTTGGATAAAAGTGTTAAATTTTGCCCTTATTCTTTCAAGAGTCTTGGTAAAGAGAAAAAAGGGAAGTATGGTCCTCAGATATTAAAAGTACTTTAAAGCATACTATTTATTTTAGCCACTGTTCTAATAATTTTATAAATAATAACTCATTTAATCCCTTTAGTAGCTCTATGAGGTAGGTACTGTTATTATCCTTATTTTTCAGATGAGGAATGTGAAGCACAGTGAGGAAATGGCACCCCACTCCAGTACTATTGCCTGGAAAATCCCATGGAAGGAGGAGCCTGGTAGTCTACAGTCCATGGGGTTGCAAAGAGTTGGACACGACTAAGCAACAAGGATACAAAGGATATAAGGATATCACTTCAAGGATACAAAGAAACTAGGTGGTGGAGCAAAGTTTGAAGACTGTGTGTACTTAACACTATAGCTTTTGCCCTTTTTCCATCTACTTTGCTTAGCCTTGCCTAACAATTATCTCCTACGTCCAAGGAGCTGTGGCTGCATGGGCGCAGGAGGGCCTAGAGGAGCTATCCCACGTTGAAGGTCAGGAAGGGCAACGGTGAGGAGATGCCCCTCGTCCAAGGTAAGGAGCAGCGGCTACGCTTTGCTGGAGCAGCCGTGAAGAGATATCCCACGCCCAAGGTAAGAGAAACCCAAGTAAGATGGTAGGTGTTGCAAGAGGGCATCAGAAGGCAGACACACTGAAACCATACTCACAGAAAACTAGTCAATATAATCACACTAGGACCACAGCCTTTTCTAACTCAATGAAACTAAGCCATGCCCATAGGGCAACCCAAGAAGGGCGGGTCATGGTGGAAAGGTCTGACAGAATGTGGTCCACTGTAGAAGGGAATGGCAAACCACTTCAGGCTTCAGCAACACGTGCACCGTGAAATTCCTGATGTCCAAGCTGGTTTTAGAAAAGGCAGAGGAATCAGAGATCAAATTGCCAACATCCGCTGGATCATGGAAAAAGCAAGAGAGTTCCAGAAAAACATCTATTTCTGCTTTATTGACTATGCCAAAGCCTTTAACTGTGTGGATCACAATAAACTCTGGAAAATTCTGAGACAGATGGGAATACCAGACCACCTGACCTGCCTCTTGAGAAATCTGTAGGCAGGTCAGGAAGCAACAGTTAGAACTGGACATGGAACAACAGACTGGTTCCAAATAGGAAAAGGAGTACATCAGGCTGCTTATTTAACTTCTATGCAGAGTACATCATGAGAAACGCTGGACTGGAAGAAACACAATCTGGAATCAAGATTGCCGGGAGAAATATCAATAACCTCAGATATGCAGATGACACCACCTTTATGGCAGAAAGTGAAGAGGAGCTAAAAAGCCTCTTGATGAAAGTGAAAGAGGAGAGTGAAAAAGTTGTCTTAAAGCTCAACATTCAGAAAACGAAGATCAGGGCATTTGGTCCCATCACTTCATGGGAAATAGATGGGGAAACAGTGGAAACAGTGTCAGACTTTATTTTTTGGGGCTCCAAAATCACTGCAGATGGTGACTGCAGCCATGAAATTAAAAGACGCTTACTCCTTGAAAGAAAAGTTATGACCAACCTAGAGAGCATATGAAAAAGCAGAGACATTACTTTGCCTTCAAAGGTCATCTAGTCAAGGCTATGGTTTTTCGAGTGGTCATGTATGGATGTGAGAGTTGGACCGTGAAGAAGGCTGAGCACCAAAGAACTGATGCTTTTGAACTGTGGTGTTGGAGAAGACTCTTGAGAGTCCCTTGGACTGCAAGGAGATCTGACCAGTCCATTCTGAAGATCAGCCCTGGGATTTCTTTGGAAGGACTGATGGTAAAGCTGAAACTCCAATACTTTGGCCACTTCATGCAAAGAGTTGACTCATTGGAAAAGACTCTGATGCTGGGAGGGATTGGGGGCAGGAGGAGAAGGGGACGACAGAAGATGAGATGGCTGGATGGCATCACTGACTCGATGGACGTGAATCAGAGTGAACTCTGGGAGATGGTGATGGACAAGGAGGCCTGGCGTGCTGCGATTCATGGTGTCGCAAAGAGTCGGACAGGACTGAGGGACTGAACTGAACTGAACTGAACAATGATCTCCTAATGTACTCCTTTACTGGGGACAATGTAAGTACCCACAGTTCTTTTTTTTTTTTTTTTTTCTTTTCTTTATTTCTTTCTTGTATTTATTTATTTATTTGGCTGTACCGGTCTCAATTGCAGCATACAGGGTATGTTAGTTGTGGCATTCCAGATCTAGTCCCATGAACAGGGATCAAACCCAGACCCCCTACACTGGAAGCTCAGAGTCTTAGCCACTGGGCCGCCAGAGAAGTCCCAGCTATACTCCAGTTTCAAACCTTAACTCTTTTGTACTGTCATTCTAACTTCTTCTCTCAGCAGCCTATGTGCTCCAGGGATTTCAGCTATGAACTTTATGCTGATGTCTTCCAATTTGCCATGCCCAGGCCCACATTTTCATGAGCTCCAAATCCCAAGTACTTCAAAAATGTCAAAAATCAAGCTCATCCTCCTATGCTACTTCTATCTCTCGACTGATCTATCACTAGATGGTGGAGCAAGGTTTGAAGACTGTGTGTACTTAACACTATATGCTTTTGCTCTCTTTCCATCTACTTTGCTTAGCCTTGCCTAACAATTATCTCCTAATATACTCCTTTACTGGGGACAATGTAAGTACCCACAGTTCTTTTCAGAGTGTTTTGAGAACTGATGATACACTTACTAAGCTGGCACATTGCAGCAGACTGAGTCCATTAGCATTTTCTGAGCTTCTCTCTGGACTCCCCCAGAGGGGAGGAACTTTAGTTTATTATCATTATATCCACAGCATCTAATGTAAATACCTGATACACAGAAAGAGACTTTTGGTGTAATAACTAACATTTACAGAAGATCCTATTCCTCTTGAATAATACTTGTACTAATAGACTATGTTATGGTAGTAAATAGGTCTCAAACTCTATAGACTTAAGATAAACAAAAAGAGGGAGATGTCTCACATAAAATTCAATGTGGATCAGGTAACTCTTTACAATTTGAAGCTAGATAATCTGGAAGAATAACCTCCAAATTGTTGTATCGGGGCTAGGGTGAGTGCTATGAAAGAGTAACTTGTGTTGTAAAAATCTTAAAGATTTTAATGCAGGCTAAAGTTTGAGAACCACAGATGTCTAACTGAAAATACTAAGGTCAAGAAAATATTTGTTTGTACAGAATTATGTAGCAAATTTGTGATCTTAAAGAGAATTCAGTTTGAGTTCCAGCGATATTGGCTTTCCTGCATGAATTTAACCCAACAGTTTGTATTGTATTTGTTTGTTTTCTATTATGCTTTCCTTCATAATGTCCTAAATTTATTCAAAATTTTATGTGATAAATTCTTATGAATACTTTGGTAAAAACATTTTATAAATATCAAAAGATTTAGGTTATATGAAAACAAATAAATAAAATATGATATTATTTATACCCTGATCAAGCTGCTTTGCTTTTCTGCTAGCCTTAAGATAGATCATGTGTATAGCAACTTGTTAACATTATCCAAGAACAACTTTATCATGATGATAAAAATTAAAAATAAATGAGATAATAGAATAGAACAATAGAATACAACACTACACATAAATACAACATCTAAAGCAATTGTCTGTACTTGATGGGTATTCTAAACTTAGGTCAGAGAAACCACTCGGTCATTAGCTGCCTACAGAGCTTTGTTCACACAAGGTCCCTTTTAATATATTGCATTCAGTATATGCTAGAACATATATTATTTCAGAACATAAAATTAACTTCCCATTGGGAATATTAGTTACAGAAAATACTTTCCTTGTGGCTTTTCCCAATTTTTTTCAAGAGCTTCATAGATTTCCCATGGATTTAACTTTAAAGTGTTTGGAAATTTTAATGGAAATTTTTAAAACTTTAATAAAGTGAAATGGGACAAGCAATATGTGGCAAAATGTCACTAATATTAATGTAGTTGGTCTGAAATCTCCAAGCATTATGCATTTTGACATTCTTTGAAAAAGGCTTTTGTTTTACTTAAAGCCTTACAGCAAATTTATTAACATTTTTCTCTTTCACTACTATATTTAACCTGTGCATCCTGGAATACTACCCTCTGTGATTACCAAGGAGGTTGACAATTGGAAAATGGTGAAGATAAATTATACTTATCAACCACGCCATGACTGGCAGTTAACTCCAGCCTTTATCCCCAAGGCACTTCTTCTTGAATCTAATTAAGACAAACTTATACTATATCCATAACTGCAAAGTATTTCACATCAGGTTTTAAATTCTATTTAAAGAACAATGCTAAACATCTTTTAAAGTAAAAGCTTTAGTATGAGGCAAGTGTTTTAATATTATCTTTTTAAAGCTATGTGAACATAGGCATTTAATATAACAAGTTGAAAATATATATATATATATATATATATATATATACACACACAACAATATCAACCTTGCTTTAAAAGTTACTATGTTTATACCTCAGAGAAGGCAATGGCAACCCACTCCAGTACTCTTGCATGGAAAATCCCATGGACGAAGGAGCCTGGTAGGCTGCAGTCCATGGGGTCGCAAAGAGTTGGACACGACTGAATGACTTCACTTTCACTTTTCACTTTCATGCATTGGAGAAGGAAATGGCAATACCTACATATAGGCATCAATATGCATTCTAAATCTCAGATGGTTCAGATGGTAAAGAATCTGCATGCAGTGTAGGTGTCACTGTTTCAATCCCTGGGTCTAGAAGATTCTCTGGAGAAGGGAATGGCTACCCACTCCAGTGTTTATGCCTGGAGAATTCCATGGACAGAGGAATCTGGTGGGTTACAGTTCACGGGGTTGCAAAGAGTCAGACATGACTGAGTAACTAACACAATAACAATAATAACATTGGCATATGCATTCTAAATCTAATCTAAGTTTTGACATGATTAAAGGAGTTCAAGCTTTTTATAGCAATAGTTAACTTCACTATAATATTTCAATAAATATGTTTTTAAGTATTCCAGATTGTATGTATTACACATAGACCTCATATACCGTGCAAAGATACTCTTTTGTGTCTTTGACAATCACTTTTTTAGTACCTTTAATTATTGTTGTCTTACTGTACATTGTACAGGAGATGGAGAAACAAGAGAAATAAATTTGTAAAGCACAAACCTGCAAAATATTCCTATTTATCACTGGCTGTGTGATGTGTGTGTGTGTGTGTGTGTGTGTGTGTGTGTGTTCGTGTGTGTGTGCTCAGTCATGTCTGACTCTTTGCAATCCCATGGACTCTGGCCCACCAGGTTTCTCTGTCCATGGAATTTTCCAGGCAAGAATACTGGAATGGGTTGCCATTTCCTATTCTAGGTGATACTGTGATAGCAAAATTTAATCAGATATTTAACTGATATTTTATACTGCAATATTCAACGTTTGCCACAAAAGCAATATAATATGACGTGTAACTAGATTACATAACAACACACTGCTTTTCTTTTTGCATGTGAATAAAACAAATCTGAACTATATAAAATTCAGTATAAGTTTTCATTATACTGGAAGGAAGTATATATGTGAAGAAAGTATATATTTCATTATACCTGGAAGAAAGACCTCATATTCTTGGAAACGAGGGTATTACAGTGAATAACTTAGATAAGCTCCTTGCTGCCATAGTCTGCAAGATCTAGTGACAGATGGGGATGAGACAGGGGACTAGTAAACAACTGATTATATAAATGGGATAGGTTGAAAAAGTGATAAAGTGTTATGAAGAAAATAAAAGGATGCTGAGAAGAAAATCAGTGGTTGGTGATGCTGCTGCTGCTGCTGCTAAGTTGCTTCAGTCGTGTCCAACTCTGTGCAACCCCATAGACAGCATCCCACCAGACTCCCCCATCCCTGGGATTCTCCAGGCAAGAACACTGGAGTGGGTTGCCATTTCCTTCTCCAATGCATGAAAGTGAAAAGTATGAGAACCTTAAAAAAGTTAGATATTATGGTCAAGGAAGGCTTTACTCAGGAGGTGAAATATAATCTGACACTTGAAAAAGAAGTTAACCAGGCTGATATTTTGTGGAGGAGCATTATAGACAAAAGAATAACAGATAAAATATATATGTATATATATGAAACAGGAACAAAGTATAAGTGCAAGGAAAAGTAATTTATTGAAAAATAATTATTAAGGGAAAGAGCATAGAGTCAGAGGATTAACTCATATTCAGTATTGAAAACAATAGAAATTGAACTTTTATATAAGCTGAACCTAACCTGAGCTCACTTCCAGCTCTAATCATGACCTTGACAATTATTAGGACAGTGGTGGCTTGAAGGGAAAACCAAGTTTCCTAATCAAGGGAAAGCTGCTGCTGCTGCTAAGTCACTTCAGTCGTGTCCGACTCTGTGCAACCCCATAGACGGCAGCCCACCAGGCTCCCCCATCCCTGGGATTCTCCAGGCAAGAACACGGGAGTGGGTTGCCATTTCCTTCTCCAATGCATGAAAGTAAAAAGTGAAAGTGAAGTCGCTCAGTCGTGTCTGACCCTCAGTGACCCCATGGACTGCAGCCTACCAGGATCCTCTGTCCATGGGATTTTTCCAGGCAGGAGTACCAGAGTGGGGTGCCATTGCTTTCTCCCAGGGAAAGCTGCACAGAATGTTTTAACAGTATTTTTACAGCTATAGAACACTGTAGGTTTGTAACACAAACAATCAAAATAAAAACCAAGAAAAAGTAAAACTAAACCCCAAATATTAGTCCGACAGCAGAAATAAGGAAAGGGAATTAATAAAATATAAAAGGAAAAGTTGAATTATGAAACAAAACATGTTTCGTGTTTTGGGCCATTATGGTATTATACATAAAAGCAAACAATTAAGTGGTTAGTGAGTTGTTAAGGAAAATAATTCCTCCAAATTCAGAAATGAGTACCAAAGTTGACTACAAGTAACCTTAGCACACGAAACTCATCATTCTGAACATCTCTGAAAATGTGGAATGAAATTTAAGATTTTCACTTGAAAGAATGTATTATTGATTATGTAGGAAACAACGAGTAAAATCCACAATTAAATAAAAATAGTGATATTACCTCAGTAGTTTCTAAAAAAGCATTGCAAGATGCAACGTTCATTCCTAACAACATTTTCAAGATAAAATGTTACTTGATACAACAAATGTATTTATCTCAAACTAACAGCCAATCTACATTTGACAGTGAATTTTCCTATGCATTGTCATTGTCATAAGATATCAGGGGGTCACCTTCACGGAACCATTATTTACTTATTTATTGGCAGCACTGGGTCTTTGTTGCTGTGATTGCATGGTCTCTCTCCAGTCGTGGCAAGCAGGAACTTCTCTTCGTTACAGGGCAAGGGCTTCTCTCGGTGTTCCCTGTAGTTGCAGCTCACAGGCTCTAGATTACGGGTGCTGTGGTTACGGGCGAGGGATTAGTTGCTCTGCAGCCTGTGGAGTCTTTCAGGACCAAGGATCGAGTTTGTGTCCCCAATAGTGGCAGGTAGATTCTTATCCACTGCACCACCAAGAAATCCATGGAACCATTTTAAACTTCATTTGAAACCGATGCTAAGTCCATTTATTTAAAAATTATCAGCAAAAGGTATAATAGGAAAAATGAAGCAAACTACCAATATTTGTAGATAACATGCCTCTATTCCTAGAAAGTCGAAAAGAATCATCTGACAATGGGTAAAAATGAAAGCAGTTAAACAAAGTAGCCAGTTTATAAATGATGTATGAAATCAGTAACTTTGTTATGTATCAATAATAATCCATTAAGCCTATGAAGAACTTGATATTAATGGTAACACAGAAAAGCACCTATGAACAAAATTGCCAATAAATTCATGGAAACCACACAAGAGCAAAGGTACAAAATTGTAGTAAGAAGAAAAAGAAAGAGGTGATTTGCCTGTATGGAGAGCCACATCTGTTCTAGATTAGGAAGACTCAGGATTATAATTATACCATTTCATCTATAAATTAGCAAATAAATATTTGTGGATGCTCAGCCACTCTCTCGTGTCTGAATATTTGCCATCCCATAAACTGTAGCCCAGCAGGCTCCTCTATCCATAGGATTTCCCAGGCAAGAATACTGGAGTGGGTAGCCATTTCCTGCTCCAGGGAATCTTCCTGACCAGGGATCGAACACATGTCTGTCCAGTGTCATACATTGGCAGGTGGATTCTTTACCACTGAGGCATCTGGGAAGCAGCCTATAGGTATGTTGATTCTAATGCAAATATCAAGCGTGCTTTAAAAGAACAGATACCAATTCTAAAATGTCTTATTCAATGGATATAATCAGGGCATTTTTGAAGAGAAATACGGATTAGCAGTTGAAGATAAGGCAATTTTGGAGGAGGATAGTCCTGTCAGAGAGAATTTGAATTACAATACTATGATAATCAAAACAAAGTGATTCTAGCACCTTTTAGGTGATAAGGCAATAAATTAGAAAAACCTGAAGAATATTCAACTATTTATAAGAATTTATCATCACTTCATGGGAAATAGATGGGGAAACAGTGGAAACAGTGTCAGACTTTATTTTGGGGGGCTCCAAAATCACTGTAGATGGTGATTACAGCCATGAAATTAAAAGATGCTTACTCCTTGGAAGGTAGTTATGACCAACCTAGATAGCATATTAAAAAGGAGAGACATTACTTTGCCAACAAATGTCCATCTAGTCAAGGCTATGGTTTTTCCAGTAGTCGTGTATGGATGGGAGAATTGGACTGTGAAGAAAGCTGAGCACCAAAGAATTGGTGCTTTTGAACTGTGGTGTTGGAGAAGACACTTGAGAGTCTCTTGGACTGCAAGGAGATCAAACCAGGCCATCCTAAAGGAGATCAGCCCTGGGATTTCTTTGGAAGGACTGATGCTAAAGCTGAAACTCTAATACTTTGGCCACCTCATGCGAAGAGTTGACTCATTGGAAAACACCCTGATGCTGGGAGGGATTGGGGATAGGAGGAGAAGGGGACGACAGAGGATGAGATGGCTGGATGGCATCACCGACTCGATGGACATGAATTTGGGAAAACTCTGGGAGTTGGTGATGATGGACAGGGAGGCCTGGCATGCTGCAGTTCATGGGGTTGCAAGGAGTTGGACACAACTGAGCGACTGAACTGAACTGATTATACAAAAAAAATGTCTAATTTCAAAGTCCACAAGTATTGGTATTTGACATGAGTAAATGCAGTGGACATTCAGCAGTATTTGTCAAATTACATTGTATTAAATGTGTCTGTGGCAGGAGAGAAAACAATAGCATATGCTTTGGCCTGGAAAAATCATTTGTGAAAACATAAAATATAAAATTTTGTAGATTTTGGGAAAAATATTTTCTATTTAAATTTTTCATTGGCCTTTTTGTTTTAGTTTTTGGCAGTATTCTTACACTGCACAACTATAAACCACAAAAATATTACTTGAACAACAAGTCATTTATATCTATGATTATCACTTACAAGTCTTCCCATGATATTTCAATCTCTATATTCTAACTAGGTGAAAATCATGCAAACTATTTCAAAGTAATTTCATTTGAGAGTTCTCCAACCTTTTCACCCAGACTGCTAGTGGCTGTCTATTTCAAATCTGGAAAAGAAAAACTGACGATTATAATTTTAACTTCCTGGCAATGTCTTTACATCTGCAAAATGTATATATCATAGTTATGATTAATTCTCTGTGTCATCAATCCTATCTTTCACTAGTAATGATATTCTTTTAGGAAATTTGATTATATAATTTCCCTTCCATGTTGATCTCCATCAACAATCTGTTAGAATGGTGAATGAAAGAAATGAAAATACTTTGTAAATTATTAAATGGGCTGTGCACATTGCACCAAAAACTTAACTGTTGGGACCTGATAAATGCCATGTCAGGCCTCAGGGGCCTGGGTAGGCCTGAGTCTCATTCACAAAGAAGCTGGGTCAGTGCCCAGAAGGAGCTGAGGTCATCTTCCACTGGCCTGGCCAATCAGCATGACCCCCGTGGCCTGATCTGAGCCTATCAGGACAAGGATGGCAATCCTCTAAGAAAGCCTGCACTTGCGAAAATTTAGCCAATTAGTATATGCTAAGAAACCTTTGAACCAATCCACCCCTGCCAAACCCTTGTCTTTGTCCTAAACCTATAAATACTGCTGTAATCCAGGGCTCGGGGTCTCTAGCTTCACTCCACTGCGTTGGATGTGGCTGGGGACCCTGGCTCGAGCTAGAAATAAAACCCCCTTTTTGCTTTTTGCATTGTCGTGGATGTCTTGTACACTCAGTTTTGGGGATTCAGACTGTGGGCATAACATTAACTATATATAAAGAAGCATGCAAATTCATTTCCATTTCAGAGAAAGCCAAATTTGAATGAATGATTGTTGAATTCCTTTAATGGACCGGAACCTGGTGGTCCGGAGTTGACCGATAAGAAAGTAAAGGAGAGAGAAAGAGGCTGATATTTCTTGGTTTATGGAGAAAGCCACTAAAGCCCCCGAATGGGGCTTGTTCTGTTCACGAAGGCCTCAGGCGCCCTCTCGATGGGGTGAAGGCACAGGGCGCCTTCTTGAGAGGGTCTTAGAAGCCCGCACAGGAAAGTGAACTCAGAGAGCCTCTGTGCTCCAGGGGATCAGCCTGAAAAAGAAAGGGAGAGAGAGAAAGAAAGAAAGACACGAGGGGGGGTGGGGGGCACCAGACCTCTGATGGAGCAAAGGTGTTTTAATCAACATCATATGTGTATACATACTGTCTTACAAAGTTGTTATTCTTAGCAAAGATAAAGATTAAAATTCCAGACTTACAAAACATAGGCAATCCATATTAATGAGAGAGATTTGTAAACAATCACTTTTACCGTAAGGTTCACAAGGAGGAAGAGGATACTTATCACTGTATAGAAAAACTGATGAAGGAAATGCCTGCATTATTCAGCCCCTAAGAGAGGCTTGCCTCTCCTCTTAATTCCTGAGTATTCAGGAATTAGTAAGGAGCAGAGAATTCCTGACAGGTCCAAAACAGCACACAGGAAGCCTCCTGTTAAATGTTTCCTGACAATTCCCCCTATTTTATTATATTTGTAAAAAAAAAAAAAAAGGTCTTGACCAAATGGGTTTGGTTAGTTTTAACCAACCTTATAGAAAGGCGACGGTAAACAACAAATATAATTATCAAGACAATCACCAAAGTTACAGTTTCAGACCCAATACTGTGGGTGATATTTTGAAACCATCTTCATGGGTCTAGTCCAGGTAATTTGTTCAGCTAAAGTTTCTAAATTAGGGGAAGAGGGTAGATTTTTAGAAAAAGTTTTAAAGATTTTTTTTGTAGTAATTGTACATTTAGAGAGGCATTATCACGTATATTTTGTAAATGAAATTTGATTTGTTTTCAGTTGTAGGCACTATGATTGAATTGAATAGGAATAACACAAAACTGAGTACCTTAAAGAAATAGAGGAGTTAATACAAGTATATAATTTGTTATTAATACAAGTTACAGAACATAAAAGTCTTATTAAATTGTAAATTTTCTATGGCTATAACAAAAGGAAGTGGGACAAAGGCCTGTATAAAATATGACTGATAGCGAAAGAAATGGACAAAGCTAGGGAAAATAATCAAAAAGGTTTGTTTTTTTTTTTTTTAAATACTTATTTGGCATCTGTAGTTGCAGATTTTTAGTGGATCTTTAGTTGCAGCACAAGGGCTCTAGTTCCCTGAGCAGGGATCAAACCCAGGCCCCCTGCATTGGGAGCGCAGAGCCTTAGCCACTGGACCACTCCAGGGAAGTCCCATAAAGCTGTTTTTAAAAATTTTGTTTGTTTGAAGTAAGACCCTGGCTAAGCACAGCCTGTCTGACTAGTCCATAGAGGCACATTTTTTTCTACTTCTGCAGCATTGTCATCTGTGGTGGCATTTCATTGACAGTCACTGAGTTAGTTTGTTAGATGCAAGTAGGTGATGGAGGCAAACTGGTCTCATGAAATGTCCGGTCCAAGTTCTAAGTTTTTCTGTGCTCTGGTGTTTGCAGCAAGTTTCCAAATGTCTCATTGTTCAGGCCCACTCTGTTTATCGAGGGCGATCCTAGGATGAGATGGGGCTAATCTACGGTCAAGCCACTCAAGAAGTCTTTTGTCATAGTAATGTTATGTTTCATCATAGTGTCAGTGCCCTTTCATATCTCACACAGTGTTGTTAATATCATCTGAGCAGTCAGATAATCACATACCGTGGGGTCCCCAGTCAACAATTGTATGATTAGCCACAAAGATTGATTTTTTTGATTTGGTTTGACATTTGTTCCAAGGAATGGGAGTATAAGTAAAGTTTTTATAAGTAAACCCTTTGTATAATGTTCTTTGTTCTTTCTCTAACTCTTTCCCTAACTCTTTCTCTAAAGTCTCAGTAGTATAAACATGGTTTACAAAGAAAGGGCAGTAAATAATCCAAGCAATGTCTGAAAGTCTTCTTTTGGAGGCAGGACGAAAGCCCAAGTTTGTCGGCTGATTTGCTGGGCCCATGCACTAGGGAAGGACTTTATAGCCTAAAGAAATGTTAATTAGTTTTCTTTCCTGCCCAGGGTGTGAGGGCTTTTTCATGTACCAGGGAGAAAGTATATGTATAGAGTCATTAGTTGAAATAATTGGTCCTCTCTCTGTCCATTCGACCACCTGTAATAGAGGGGGGTCCGAGCTCGAGCAGGGGAGGTACAGGCTAAAAAACTGAGCATTGCCAGGAGAATGTACTTAGGACTCCGAGGCAATCCCTGTTGAGAGACCAAATTTTCAGCTCAATTAGTAAGGGTTTTTATTTGTCCCCAAGTGGGAAGATCATAGGGGTGATGCCGCCGAGGGCGATGCTTTCTGGAGATCTTTAGAGCTGCCATCGCCCATACTGGAATTTCTTCCTCCTGGGGTCCTTGTTGTCCCGTCTCCATTTTGAAGGCCAGGGGCCCCCTTGGGTCGAATCTTCCTAAGAGGAAGCCATGTGAATTCGTTGGATCCATCTGGGGAAATACAAGCATACCCCTTTCTCTGTAAGATTAGTTTCTCAGATTTCCATTGTTTTGTTAACCCATCTTGGTAACAAATGGGCAGAAGAAGAGAAGTGTCTTTTAATTTCTCGAAATGTCTCTCTGCTCTTGTTAAGATATCTCCCTGTGGTAAGTTTAAAAAAATTTAAAACAAATAAAGCTGTATTAACAATAGTTATAGGTTTAGAAATTATCTTAAAATCTAGTAGTCTGCTTTAGATAACGAAGACAGTAGTGTTATAGACAATCCATATTAATCCATATTAAAGAGAGAGATTTGTAAACAATCACTTTTACCGTAAGGTTCACAAGGAGGAAGAAGATACTTAACACTGTATAAAAAAACTAATGAAGGAAATGCCTAGATTCTTCAGCCCCTGGGAGAGGCTTGCCTCTCCTCTTAATTCCTGAGTATTCAGGAATTAATAAAGAACAGAGAATTCCTGACAGATCCAAAACAGCACACAGGAAGCCTTCTGTTAAATGTTTCCTGACAAATGATTATGGAAGAAATGATACAGTATTGAATAAAATAAAATTCTNTAGAAACAATATTTGTTATAACATAATCAAATATATTTATATACATATAATAAGATACAGGGAATATGTGTACTTAAATATATTTGGGCATGTGTGTGTATGTATAAATACAATTTTTTGCATCTGTGATCCCATTAATCATTTAGTTGATTTTTCTTCCCAATCCACATTGTTTTGTCATTACATGAACATAGCACCAGATATAAATACATATATATACATACAGATAAAGATCATTCTATAAAAATCAAGAAATTAATGCTGATTCTCAAGATTTAATCCATTATAAGAAAACGCTACCACTTGTAAATCCACTTGTAAAATGATGACACTTTCTTCATACCTGAGGAATATTTTTCCTGAATGAAATTAGAGACAAATTTGGTGGCTTAAACCTGATCCCTATACTAGAAAGACAATAAAGAGTTAACTACAGGCCAGACTTCTCAGTCTATAAGAGGTCCCTTGTGGTCAAAAAATCACATTCATTGTGCAGGATTATTTCAGATGGCACAGTTTCTTAATTACTGCTAGTTGCTTCAGAACAGAGACCTAAATACATCTAAAAATCCTGCTGCAATGATGACAATTCTGCTGAGGTTATCTCTGCATCTGCTGTGTGTGACCATGTTCCACATTTACCTTTAAGTTTAAGCAAATTATGAAAGGCAACCCTGTCAAAGCTGTCATCATTGAATATCATCATAATCACATAACTGTTTGGACTTAAGAAAAAAGTTCAAACTGTAAAGGTTTTGGTAGCAGATGGTTGAAGAAGAGAATCTGGAAGGACTTTCCAGGTTTCTTATCTTTAAAATGTCAGGCCATGGCTCTGATGTCAATTCTGCTAACATGGCAGAGAATGAATCTAGGCTCAGAAAAGAGCACCTGCTTGTCTCAGGTCACTGAGGTAGCGGCAGAGTTGAGGCTTGGACCCAGTTTTCAGTGGCTCCAAATTTCACTATTCCTTCCTGTGTGAATGACTTCTTGCATATCACAATCTGTTCTTACAACATATATTTTATGGTTTTATGACTCCTGTTGACAGCCTGTGAAGGTTTAAACTCCTCAGGCACTTGTCTTTTTGACTTTCCCTCCAGGCATAGACTAAGAGTTGGGTCAAACTAGCATCGCAGACAGCTAATCATGCAACATGAGAAGCCTGCAGAGGAGTCAGAAAATTCCCCTGTCCTCTCAGTCTTTGCAGGGATGTGGAATAACAGTTTCAAAATCCACCCAGTAGATGACTAGGACATTAACATTGCTCTGCCAAGCTGATTAAGTAGCAGGTCTCTAGAGGTGCAGAAAACTTGCCTCAGAAGACATAATTCTTAGAAGATTTGACAATAGTATTGTTTTATAGAAAAAATAGATCTTTAAACAAGGTAGCCTCTAACTTGGTATAATATTGCCAAAAATCATCATAAAACAAAACTAGACATTTAGAGTTTTTCTAATCTATTGATATTCCAGCCATTTCATTTGGATTAGATTATTTACTTATAAATCAAAATACACAATGTTAGCAAAATGTAATACTTTAAACATTGTACTTTTGAGGAAGGAACTTTGCTTACCAACCTCTCTGTCACTTGAGTTACAAAAGAAAACTTTGCCAGACAAAAAAGAGAAAACACCCTACTTGTTTCAAACGTAGAGATTTTGATGCACATCATTGCTTATGTGTGTGCTACAACAGTTGAGGAACCAATGAAGCAATCTAAAGACTGGTAAAAAGAGAAAGGATTAGATATCATGCCAAAGTCTGAAGGAAAACACGTGGAAATGATGTGACTAGAACCTGGAGGCCACGGTGATTCTATCAGATCTAGAGCCATGGTGGAGACTGCCAAGTGGGTGCCGTGAACATGGGGAGGGAAAATATCTGGTAGGTGCTAGAGACACCACAGTGACTAACACGTGTGACAACATCGGTGGCAGCAAGAGCGAGGAAATATATCTTGATTTCTATTCTCCTAGGCGCTAATATTCTACCAGAGCCTCACATTTGCTAAATCTAATTCTAAATTATTTGGCAAAAGAGTATGCAAGAATGAAGTTCCTTAAAACAAAAAGCAGAGCAACTAAAAGCCTTGAGATGGGACAGCAATAGGCAGATGTCTGACTCAGTGGCTGTGGCTGTGCACTTACAAAGGGATGTGACAAAAGTATTCCAGTGTTACACTTATTGATTATTGGTCTATTTCATCAATAATGGATTGAATTTCACCTTTTACTCATATAACAAATATCGGAGGAGGAAATGGCAACCCACTCCAGTATTCTTGCCTGGAGAATTCCGTGGACAGAGGAGCCTGGTGGGTTACAGTCCGTGGGATCACAAAGAGTCAGACACGACTGAGTGACTAACACACATTAACAAATGTATCCTTTCTATCCTGTCACTTTGAATATAATAAAATTCCCAGAGGTTATC
>SJYQ01001863.1:177579-187730 GCA_006410935.1 Redunca redunca | reverse complement strand
ACCTTTAGTCAAGTTGAGAAAATAAAGACACAATTCAGGTCAGTAAATAACAAATACAAAATAGAAATCATAAATTCTTTAAGAGTAAAGTTATTTTGTTCAGAATGGAAACTCCAAACTTTTGAGTTTCCCATTACTGTGTTTTTTCCTCAGATTCTGATGAATAATTTTAAGTATAATTTAGATTTCTAAATGATCCTTAAAAGTATGTCTTCAATGAGTCTATAAACTTACCCAATATCTTTGACTGATCAAAACATAACTGTTATTATGTAATTTTTGGATCTCTTAAGGCATAAAAAGATTAATTCTTTGATCTTACTTGGTATTATCTCCAAATCAAGAAAGTGAAATCTCAGTCTGAGTGTCTCAGCAAATAGGCTAATTGATAGATTTAAAGGTATGCTCTCAAGCAGATATTTTAACCATTTGGAACTGACATGTTAGATTTTGTTTCAGTACAATTGCCCAGTAAGGTTCTTACCTCACTCTTCGATGTTACAAGATTAAAACCTAGATGCAGTCTAGATTGGGAATAGTGCAGTGTTATCTCTTCTAGCACCCTAGTGCCCTACACTTTGTGTTTTTAAAAACCAATTCCGTTTGCTGTTTCTTGGCATTAAGAAATACAGTAAAACAGAATCCCCAATAACATTACTTGTTCTGCTATCAATTATGTTTGCTATGCTATTGTTGCATTCAATATGTGCATTTACATTTGAGTTAACATGTAGACTTGGATAAAATGATTTGGAACTTTTTACATTTAGTGCTAAAGAGAAGACATTTGATATTTATTCGCACTTTGCTCACCACCAGTGATTTCCAGATATAAAATTACATTACATTCTGTTTCACATATAGTGGCATTTCCTAAGTGTCCTGTCATACTTTACTATTATTAAATCAATAACACTGGGTTATAATCTCACTAGAAGTCCAGAAGGAGGACTTTAAAAGAAAAATAAAGAAAGCTGAAAGGCTTAAAATATAGATGTAAATTAAATTATTAGAGACATTCTTGTATAATTTTCCCATGGCTCAGATGGTAAAGAATCTGCCTGCAATACAGGAGACTGGGGTTCAGTCCCTGGGTTGGGAAGATACCCTGGAGGAGGAAATGGGAACCCACTCCCGTATTCTTTTCTAGAGAGTTCCATGGACAGAGGAGCTTGGCAGCTACAGTCGATGGGGTCACAAAGAGTTGGACACAACCGAGTGACTAACACACACATTAAAAATATTAGAAATAACAATATATCCTTAATATATGCTCAGCCATGGTCAATGTCTAGACAGAAATATCAGTAGCACATTAAATAAAATTTTATTTTTTGGCATAACTATGATATACATTCTCAAAATCCTTGTAATTGTAGAGCATAGTTGAAAAAGACACATTTGCTGTACATTTGTAGAACTGATAGAAGATTTTGTACATGTTTTAAGTGTTCAATCTCTTTAAGAAAGTTACAGATATAATGAGACGATAAATTCATGTTCCTAANTTGCTGTACATTTGTAGAACTGATAGAAGATTTTGTACATGTTTTAAGTGTTCAATCTCTTTAAGAAAGTTACAGATATAATGAGACAATAAATTCATGTTCCTAAGATTCACTGTGAAAAATATGGATAGCTTTGACTAAAGCAATCTTAATCTCTGTTATAGGGTCTTTTACTTTCAGTATTTTCATTTAATTTTTTCTTTCATATTTCCATTCAGCTTTTGTTATAGCTTCTAGTTGTCTGCCAAAGTGTTCCAAGATTTTATCATAGTAATCACAGTATTTTAAATTATCTGTCTCATAGTTCCAACATATAGATCTCCCCAATCATTTTTCTATTGATTTTTTTCCCTTTAATGGTGTATTTCTTGCTTTTATGTACTTTGTAATTTTGATTGATTGTTTCATGTAATGTGTAAAACCTAAGAACCTGAGGTGGATATTATTTAGGCTTCAAAATATACAATGTTTTCCTAAGCCATTAGTTTAAATATAGAAGGCCAAATCCTTTCTTTGCTTATAGACATATTTCAGTTACTAATCTGACCATCTTTAATTCTGCTTATCAATTTCAAAGTATAATTGCTTAGATATAAGCTTTCTTGTTTGCAATCTCATATTAGTGCATCCCACAACATTTTTGTTACCTAAGACAGGGGTGTGAAGCTTAAAAAGAAATTTTTTTTTTTTTCTAAATTCATGCCTTACAAAGAACCATAACCATTTTGAGTTTTAGGAATAGCGTGTATCATCCCCACAGTCAGCCCACATTGTTAAAGGTACCATAGTTGTGGGATGTATCAAAAGTAGCATCACATGTAATAACCAAATTCTCTGAGCTTCCTGGATCTGTGGTTTGTGGTGTCTGATATGAGCCTGGAGAAATTCTCAGTCATTGTTGCTCCATTTATTACTCCTGTTCATTTCTGTCTTTCTTCTTCTGATATTTCCATTATGCATATCTTTGTTGTTGTCCCACAGTTCTTGGATATTCTGTTCTATTTTTTACCGTGTTTCTTAATGTGTACATCTGTTTGTTTATACTCTCTATCTGTTCTTGTATGTTATCTACTTTTTCCATTAAAACCCTTCTGTATTAATTTTCTTAAAAAAATTCTTGGTCTAATTCCAATATCCCTGTTATGTCTGTATTTGATTATTATGCATGTTCAGTGTTTTCAAAGTATGCTTTTTACCTTTAATGTGCTTTATAATATTTTGTTATAAGATAGACATCACATATTGGGTAAAAGGAACTGCAAAACATAGGCCTTTGGTAATGCAATAGTAAGGTTTGGGGGAAGGGAAGGGTTCTATAATCCTATGATTAAGTTTCAAACTTTTGTGAGCCTATGTCCCTGAACAATGAACGTCACCAGTGTTTCTCAGTTGTTGTTGTTGTTGTTGCTTTTTGCCCTCTGCCACCTTCCTACCACCCCCATTCCCTGCCACCTCTGTTAGGTCAGGACAACCTTATTAGAGGGATCTAGAGTTTGGGATTTTCCTTCCCTCAGATGAGTTATTACTGTTGTTTAGTCACTAAGTCATGTCCAATTCTTTTCAAAGCCACAGACTGTACAGCCCATTAGGCTCCTCTGTCCATGGGATTTCCCAGGCAAGAATACTGGAGTGGGTTTCCATTTCCTTTTCCGGGAGATCTTCCTGACCCTGGGATCGAACTTGCGTCTCTTACATCTCTTGCATTGGTAGGTGGATTCTCAACCACTGAGCCACCAGGGAGGCAATCTCTGCAGGTTAGGCTTTAGTAAAACAGTTTCTTCTGAGAGCAGTAAGAAATTCTGCTGTTTTTAACAAGTTAAAAACAGAATATTCTGGCATATTTCAAAATACTTCCCCCCTCCTACTGCTGGAAACTTGAGGGGATTTTTCCTCAATATTCTCTATAAGAAAATGGTAGAGCTCTTGCAAGTAAAACTCATAAAAGTGTGAGGGAATCCCTATGACTGGGTCTCCCTAAGACTGGTCTACCTTGAGATTTCTACAAAGTTGTCCACCCTGACCAACCAACAGTTCATCAATTACCGTTCCAGTTTCCTACACTTGAACTAGTTCCCACAGACTTTTCTGCTTTAGTATTAAATAAGTTGTGATTCTCTGTATTCACCAATCTGACTCTTCAGTGTTTAGTACCTTCTGATTTTCTCCCAGCTGAGGCAAAGCAGATTGGGAGTTCCTGAATTGAAGGGATACATTGCTACTTGGAAATCAGTCACACTATCCCCTACAGAAATAAAACCTTTGTGGAAGAAGTCAAGAGACAGCCCACAGTAGGAAGAATTGAGACCCACCTACCCAACAGTAATAGAGAAATTAAGCTCATGCCTCAGGGGAATATTTGGATATTTGTGAGCTCTTAAGCTATAGTCTCTTGTGAGTCCCTGGGACTGCAAGGAGATCCAACCAGTCCATCCTAAAGGAGATCAGTCCTGGGTGCTCTTTGGAAGAACTGATGCTGAGGCTGAAACTCCAGTACTTTGGCCACTTCATAAGAAGAGCTGACTCATCGGAAAAAAACCCTGATGTTGGGAGGGATTGAGGACAGGAAGAGAAGGGGACAACAGAGGATGAGATGGCTGGATGGCATCACCGACTCTATGGAGATGAGTTTGGGTGAACTCCGGGAGTTGGTGATGGACAGGGAGCCTGGCGTGCTGAGATTCAAGGAGTCGCAAAAAGTCGGACACAACTGAGCGACTGAACTGAATTGAACTGAACTGAAGCTATAATCAATGGCTTTGGATTATAAACAGGCAAATGGGTCTTTTTAAAAACAGCTTCACTCAACCAGGTGCTCTATGACAACCTAGAGGACTGGGATGTGGTAGGGAGTTGGGAAGGAAGTTCAAAACGGAGGGGACATATGTATACTTATGGCTGATTCATGTTATATGACAGAAAACAACATGACATTGTAAAGCAATTATCCTCCAATTAAAAATTAAAAATAATTTTAAAAAAGAACAAATACTTCTTTGTATGGGACCTTTATTTATGGAAACCTCAGTGGGATTTAGAGGAATAATTTTGATGTGCCCTGTAGATGCCAAACAAAAATCCAAGTTGCCAACTCAAAGGTCAAATGGAATGCTAAGGCTGAAATGGCTGAATCCCCAAGGCAGGGATGCAAACACTAAGCCCATGCACCAAAGGACTGATTCTATTAATTTAGCCTACCAGGATACATTTATAAGAAAATGTAGGTTCACGTTGCTATGGGCAAGTAATATTTTAAGCATTAATTTTTAAGAATATGACAACACTTCTATGAAGAACATGCTATCACTACCCAAACTTTGGAGGTGAAGAAACTGAGTGACAGAGATTAACTGATTTTCAAATGTCATGAAGAAAGTTAGTGGTAGAATCCATAAAGACTGCTTTGGATTCTCCACTCTTGGGTTTTTGTTTGTATGTTTATATCTTTCTTCCTGTTTGTTTGTTTTATAGGAGTTTAGTGGCTGTACAATATTGGGTTAATTTCTGCTGTACAGCCAAGTAAATCAGTCACACATATACATATAGCCCATCTTTGTCACCATAGAGCATTGAGTAGTGTTCCCTGTATTATACAGGAGGTTTTCATTAGTTATCTATTTTATACATTGTTGTTGTTTAGTTGCTAAATTGTGTCTGACTCTGATATCCCATGGACGATAGCCCGCCAGGTTCCTCCATCCCTGGGATTTCTCAGGTAAGAATACTAGAGTGGGTTGCAAGTTCCTTATTTGGAGATTTTATACATAGTAGTATATCTATGTCTGGATTCTCCTCTCTTAAGCAACATCCTATACTGCCTCTCCACAAGCAAATGCAGAATTTTTAATAAGCAGTTTAGCAATATATACAGAGAATCTTAAAAGCAATCATTTTCTGGCAACCTTTATTTCAGCATTTTTGTTATACAGAAAAACAAAATTCAAAATAATGGCTAGCTGAATGGAAATGATTATTCAAATTATAATAATTAATTAACAAAGCAAATAAACTAATTGCAGATATTAAAATAATAACTTTAGAATCACTGATTTTAAAAGTAATTAATGNCACGCTCGTCATTTGTGTTATATAAGTTTAAAGCCTTACATTTAAAACTGGAAGTGAATAGTGCAACTGTTGACAGTGAATGTGTTTGAGTTGTGATATTATGTCATTCTTTTTCCTCTTTTGATTTTTAAAGTGAAAGTGAAGTCATTCAGTCATGTCCGACTATTTGTGACTCCATGGACACCAGGCTCCTCCACCCATGGGATTTTTGAGGCAAGAGTACTGGAATGGGTTGCCATTTCCTTCTCCAGGGAATCTTCCTGACCCGGGGATCGAACCCAGGTCTCCTGCATTGTAGACAGACACTTTACCTTCTGAGCCACCGGGGATATTTCCTTTTAAATAGGAGATAATTTCTGAAAAATATTTCCTTCTATAAACTGTGCAATAAACAGCTTTTTATGCACATTTGCATGTGCTCAGTTGTATTTATTCTTTGCAACCCCCTGGACTGTAGCTTGCCAGGATCCTCTGTCCATGGGATTCTCCAGGCAAGAATACTGGAGTGGGTTGCCATGCCTTCCTTCAGAAGATCTTCCCTACCCAGGGACTGAACGTCATTCCCTGTGTCTCCTGTATTGGCACGAGGATTCTTTACCACTGAGCCACATGGGAGCATATTGGTAAAATGAATTGTTTCCTATTTATATTGATGGATTTCACAGTGGCCAAATGTTCCATCTGCATTATTGTATATCTTAAGTATATTTTTAAATATCTGTACACAGAAGCCATTCAAATAAAGTTCTTTTAACAATGAAATTTTGCCTTTGTTGATTTTGTTTTAGAAATGTTTATGCTATATCTATTTTTATAATATGAAAGATAAAGGAATAATGTGTATCCAAGTAATTCCCAATAAACTAGGAAGCTCTCTTACTAGTTAAGATCTTCTCTTCCTTTGAAGTTCAGAATCTATATTCCACACTAGTACAATACTTGAAGCACTGATTATATTCTCTGTCATTTTTGCAAATGCATCTTTTAATTTTATTATAATTCCTAGTAAGTAGTATGGCTAGGCATAATCAAAATAGGTAATTTTTATAAAACATATTAGAAAGCATAAAGCTTATCTTGACAGAATATATACTAAGCAGGTGAGGGAGATATGATGCTGTAGGTGAGGGAAATATTTAATGTTTAAATATCAGGAAACAAATGAAGTTGAATTAGTATCACTGGATCAGCACATTTAGTTAATATCACAGACAGTTATTGTGAAGGAGAAAAAGGTGTCTGAATTTTCAAGGAACTATTTGTTTTTTTGAAATACATTATTATATAGTTCAGAATGCTTTTAAAAGTGGTAGAAACATTTGATAAATATAATGATAACATAGTTTAATATGTTAACACTATTTATTTGTATGGTATAATGCTTGCTAGGTGACTTAAAANTGCCAATTCTTACCATCAGGAAATGTCCTGTGAGTATTATAAATATGTTTTTCTTATCTCAACATGACAAGTGTTACCACTATTGATGACCCTAAATAATTATTCTATTATCTAAATGTTTTTATATTCAAATAAGACATTTAAAAAATTGCTACTGACTTGCTGTGTGACCTGGAGCCATTCACTTAACCTCTCTGTTTCTTGATAGGAATCAGATTAAGATTAATTATCCATGCATGCTTTACTAGCACAGAGAGAAAATGAGAGAATCTGTAAACTAAATTAGGTGTTAAAACATGTCACACACATTCAAAGTATTGTTCCAGTTTGTAATCATGTACAGAAGGCCTGCCAGCATTTAAATTAAATGATAAGCTTAGATATTTAAAAGTGGTTTGTGTGGAATTTAGAAATTAAAGTAAAATCAGAATTTCCCTCAATTCATAATCCATATTAAATTGTTAGAGGGGAGAGAAAAACTGGAAATAAAGATTTATTCAAAGTTTGATGCAATTTTTCCTACATTAAAAAATCTTAGAATGACATCATTTCTTTGAAGAAGGTGGAAAAAAAGTTTTCTTTGAAAAACTGTTCTTGGTCAAGTCATTATTAGTAATATTTTATACAACTGGGGAATCAAGACACCTGATTCTAGTATTAGCTAAGGCGATAATTAGCTATGCCTTGAGGAATTCAGTTAGACAATTTTTAAATTAAAAAAAAAATAATTCCATAAGTTTCAGGTGTACAGCATTTATTTAATTTGACATCTGTATATACTACAAGTTATCAGCGCAAGTCTAGTCTCCATCCATCATCAAATAGTTGACACACTTTCATCCATTTTGCCCCCCACCCTTTCCACTGTCAGTTCAGTTCAGTTCAGTTCAGTCGCTCAGTCGTGTCCAACTCTTTGCGACCGCATGAATCGCAGCACGCCAGGCCTCCCTGTCCATCACCAACCCCGGAGTTCACTCAGACTCAATCGAGTCAGTGATGCCATCCAGCCATCTCATCCTCGGTCATCCCCTTCTCCTCCTGCCACCAATCCCTCCCAGCATGAAAGTCTTTTCCAATGAGTCAACTCTTCGCATGAGGTGGCCAAAGTACTGGAGTCTCAGCTTTAGCATCATTCCTTCCAAAGAAATCCCAGGGCTGATCTCCTTCAGAATGGACTGGTTGGATCTCCCCGCAGTCCAAGGGACTCTCAAGAGTCTTCTCCAACACCACAGTTCAAAAGCATCAATTCTTCGGCGCTCAGCCTTCTTCACAGTCCGACTCTCACATCCATACATGAGTAATCACTAAATGTATGTCTGTAACTGTGAGTTTGATTGTTCTCATTTATCTTGCTTTTTGTTTAGTTTCCACATATAAGTAAAATCATACTCTTTCTTTGCCTTAATTCACTTAGCCTAATACCTTCAAGGTCCATCCATATTTTTGCAAATGGCAGGATTTCAATTTATTATGGCTGAATAATATTCCATTATATATATAAATATATTAATATATATGCATACACACACACATACATACACATATACCTATCTCACATATTCTGCATTCATTCATCTACCAATGAACATTTAGGCTGTTTCCATACCTAGGCTGTTGTAAACATTGCTGCAATGACCACAGAGATACATATATGTTTTTGAATTAGTGTCTTCATATTCTTCTCGTAAATATCCAAAAATGGAATAGTTGGGTCATATGTGGCTCTTTTCCTAATTTTTTAAGGTAGCATCATAATGTTTTCCATGGTGATTGCTCCAATTTACTGGTCTACCATCAGTGTATAAGGGTTCCTTTTCAACACTTTTTCTCCAATAATTGCTACTTCTTGTCTTTTTGAAAATAACCACTTCATCTGAACAACAAAGGGGAATTTAGAGTAAATGGCTTCCCGAAGTAATTTCAGCATGAACATTTTATGACTTATAATCATTCAAGTTATTATAGTCTTATCAATTCTATCCGAATAATAAGAATAATAAANTCATTCAAGTTATTATAGTCTTATCAATTCTACCTGAATAATAAGAATAATAAAACACATATACACATTGTTTTAAAAATAAGAAATAGATTAGGAACCAGTTCCCCAGGTTTATTTAACATGGTAGAAAGTTCTTTATGCATAGTCTCTTCAAGAGGTAGAAGAATAAAAGCATCTCTTGGAGACCCATTTGATTCCATAATTCTGAAAAGGAATATTTCCTTTTTCAATGTATGATATTTCCCTAATTCTCCAAGTTTGATCACATTGTGGATGACAGTCATGTTCTCTGTAGAGAATACTTGGGTCTATTATCACAGGCAAAACTTGAGGTCATGGTTTTGTTTGTTTAATTTAGCACTTTTATATTATTTTATCATTGAATTTTACCAATTGCATTTTGAAGCTTAGTCCTTGGATGAACCAGAGATTGGCAAGCCCAAATTCCAAACATGTTTTTGTTGCTCTTTGAATTGTAGGTGCGTCATTAATTTGTATTTTCTCTACCATTAGGTCTCCATAATATTTGCTTTTTTCTAAGTACTCCTTTCCATGTAATATAGAATTTTTTAAAATTAGGTGCATTCATCCATTCGAACACTACTGCTTTTTCTTCACCATATGTGCATTCTTAATAAGTTGCTTGTGGCCAGTCAATCATGAACCATTTATAATTTAAGCCATTTATAATTTAAGCCTTACACACATACCAAAGAT
The DNA here is from genome assembly GCA_006410935.1 of Redunca redunca. Classification (NCBI taxonomy): domain Eukaryota; kingdom Metazoa; phylum Chordata; class Mammalia; order Artiodactyla; family Bovidae; genus Redunca; species Redunca redunca. The sequence continues at coordinate 178,037 of SJYQ01001863.1, read as the reverse complement.
TTCACTGTTATTCATGTGCTCCTTTATCTGCTTTTACTTGCAAACTATCATTCACTCCACCAGAAGTAATCATCCACCATCTGTCAATCTGAGACTCACTTGTTTGGAAACTGAAGCCTGGTGTTTTTATATTGCAGGTATTATGAGCACTTCTCCTCTGACACCTTTCTCTCTCTTTTCCATTCATTTTTTTCTATTGTTAACAAGCATCCTTTATGATGTTTCCTATGCTTTGTGACTTGTCCTCTACATAGATATTTTCAGCATGACTACGTTTTTGAAAGAAAAGTGATGTTGTCATGTTCACCTTGTCATATGTGAGTATATCTCAAAGCAACAGGAACTGCGCTAGAATTAGAAATACAGTAATAATTCATTGTATAGAATTTTTCTAATTTTCATTAGAAGAGAATGGATATATTATTTATGTGGAAAATTAAAATCACATATATAAATTA
>SJYQ01001863.1:141667-177099 GCA_006410935.1 Redunca redunca | reverse complement strand
AGCATTCTGCTAAATTTTATACTGAAAAATGCATTTCCATTTATCTTTGAGTATATTATTAAGATGATTGTAGTCTAATAAATGAAGCAATATGTTTTAAATTTAATTTTTCCAAAATGCCGCATGAAATGTTTTTATGACTGATGTTTCCTCATACACATTTTAAAACCATGTCGCAAATGGCAGACTTTCTTGTTTTCTAAGTCTTTTATAATTTTACATGCATGTGTTTCCATTTCTCTCTCTTAAAAAAAAAAATGTTACCCATTGACAACCCTGTGAAAATCTACAATACTTCCATTGTATATTTTACAGTTTCCAAACACATCAAAGCATTTTTTACATGTTTAAAATCAACGTTAAGCAAGAAGCATGAAAAATTCTCAGTAATATTTCTTTCTTTATACATTTTAACTTTACTTTGAAAGGAAAAACTATAATATTAGAGAAAAAATATCCAATTGTTTTCTTCAACATATTTCTCTTCTGAGAACAGTTCCCTATTTCATGTTCCTTCTTGTTTCATATGATCTGTCTTTAACTGAAGACTGACATAAAAGTTTTTTTGTAGTAGGAAGCAATCTTTTCTCTCCTCTACACTTTGCCAAAAAAAGGGGGGAGGGGAATAAACCAGTCTTGCAAAAACATCCTATATAAATTTTAAAACATAAGACAAATAAATACTTTTATTGTTTCATTTATTTTCAAAAAGGCAGCTTAACTTAGAAAAACATGTAAGAATCAAGTACAAAAGTGGCCTCTCAACTTTTCCTAATAAGTTACCGCTTTTATATTTCAGTTTTTCAATCAGTAAAATGGGCAGTAAACCACACTCTGTTCCTTACAGGACTGTTGCAGGTTTGGAGGTGATGATATAGTAAGTTTGGTATAAGCTGTGAATCACTGTATCCACATAAGGAATCTTTATTTTACTTTTACTTCTAGAGGAGCGATGTATACGCTAAACTGAAGCCTGAAGAATGAAAAGTAAAGGCATCCAACGTGTAGAAAGATTAGCATCGGAGTACAGGTTTCATTTGATCTTTCACTGTTTCACACTTTACCAAATTCTATAGGTTAAAAATTAAAAAAAAAAGGTTGATAAACTTTCTAAGTGTAAATGAACTATGTAACATAATTTCATGAATGTTTTTTGAATAGGATAAATAAAATGGAGTAAGTATAATTTCACCCAATTGAGAAAACACTGCAAAAAAAAGTGCAATCGTGTCTATTATCAAAATTTCATGGTTCCCAGATAGAAACCCGTTCTCTTGTTTCCTGATTCAGCACGGGAAATCTAATCTTTTCCTTTCCCTGAATGACTTTGAGATACAATCAAGGCCACAGAATGCATTAGAATACATTTGCAATTTAATTCAAGGTTCCCCACACCCCACCCCATTTTTTTTTTTTTTTAATTTGGGCATAAGTGTCTAAAAGCTCTAGCTTAAAAAAATTAGTAAGAAAGTAAAAATGGAGGAACTAAAGTTTTAAAATAGTATGGGTAAAGCAATAGTTTGATAATCATATGCTTCATGATTTGGGGTTGTTTCATGCAAATAAGGTGTGTAATAGAAAAGTTATGAAAGGAGAAACTATCAGAAGCTGGATCTACACAGTCAAGTACAGAGAAAATCATTACATGTCAAGAATAGAATTTTATTCTTAGAGACAAATGAATAGTTACAGGAGAGCTGAGAGGGGAAATTCTGCATTGTGTTCATGAAACATAGCAGAGACCTCAAGGGAAAAGAGAAAACTCCACAGAGATTGCCAACATGGAGTTGGCCCAAAATGACAGAGGACACAGCAGTGAATTAAAAAAAAAAAGTTTAAGATGTGCTCAGGTAAATTCCTTTCTGCAAAAATGAAATTCAAGTATGAAGAGTCATTTTCCCAATGGGTAACGCTACAAATTGATTTTTTAGGACACCTTCCAACTGCACATAAATAGAAAAGTACATGTTACTAGTTAAGATGGATTTTTTTTTTCCAGTTGTGTTGAGAACTTCCCAATGAATAGGGGCACATCAGTGGGAACTGTCAGGGAAGAAACTGCATAGGAATATTCTAGATAGACAACAAAAGGTCATATGAACCATAGTAAAGTTCTTTGGACAAGCCCTTAGCAAACTGTGAACATACAGGATAGTATAAAATAAAATATTGAATAATACCCCAATTTGATTTGAATTATTATTGCTAAATCAGAATATTCTACTAGTTTGAGCTTTTAAAATGAAACAACTTGGGTAATTAAAATAAATTTGAAACTTTTTGTGATTAATTATACTTTGGTTCAACTGTCTGATATTTCATTCAAAAGACATAGCCAACTAATAATAGTGCAATTCTGCTTAACATACAATAACAGACTCATACTTTTTTTCTGGATTTTTACATTTTAGTACTTCTTTAATATCTTCTAACAATTGTGAAGTGGTCAAAAGGCAGGCATGAGGAGAAAAGTGAAGAGGAAGAATCCACAGGGTGTAAATAATCCATAAACAGGCTAATTGGTCCCTGGGTAATTGGTGACTCTCTGTATAAGCAGTTCAATTGAGGTTTCTGGAAAATGAAAATACTTTATTTATATCTGTTCAAATTTGCTTTCAAGTATAAAAGTACCAATCAAATGGTCTTAAATATTTGATCGGTATCTTTAATCTATATTTTCCTTCTAAATGTCTGCATATTGCTATTATCTGTAGTGGTATTTTCATGCATTTATAACTGAACAAAATCCTGACTAATATGGCACTGGAAATAGGGACTAGCAACCATAAATTATTCTTATTTTTCTTCTGTGTGTTGGCATTCTGGCTTAGTTCTGCCAGTAACAAGTGGTATGAACTTGTTCAATTACTTTATCCCCATTATATTTTTTGTTTCTTATATTAGAAAACTTTACAACATTAAGTTGTTTATACACTCACAAAAAACATTTAAAGTTTGCCTATTTCAGGAAAGGCATCATGCTTGTCCATGGGAGATACACAATCAGTAACTAAGTCAAAATTCTTGTTTTGAGGAGCTAAGATTCTATTAAAGGGGAACTTATGAAGACAGATAATGGTAATGAAAAATCCTGCAATTTTTTACTTAAAAATAGAAAAACAAAGTAAAATGGATATTAAGAAATTAACTTCAGCTTGGAAGGGAGAATTAAAGAATGCATTATTGGGATAACAGTATTTGATCTGGACCTCTATAGATTGTTATATATTTTTATAATCAGGGTTATAACTGATGGGAAATAACAAAGAAAGTAAAAAAAGGTACAAGCTGTGGAACTTCAAAGAAAAGGGAATGTTTAAGGGAACATGTGTAGTGTAGTTTGGGGGAAGCATTTAGTGTATGTAAATGAGTTACTAGACACAGACTGAAAGGCAAGCTGGGGCTTTGAAGTTCAGCGAGAACAGGATTTGATAGTGAATATTTTTCCAGCAGAGCTATTGTTCTTTAGAAATATTTAGCTTGACACAATGTGTGGTATTAACAAAGAAAAGAGATTCTAGGTGGGTGGAACTAGTGAAGAGGCTGTTTGAGTGATCTTGTGGAAAAGCAATTGCTAATAGAACTAAGGTGAGGGTAACACAAATTGTGAAAAGGAATAGATGTAAAAGGCATTCCAGCTATTAACACACACACACACACTTGCAGTGTGATTGTTTCCTAGACACAGAGAGAAACAAAAATTCTATTTCAGGTTGGTTGAGTGGAGAAGCATAATTCCATTAAATGAAATAAAGATATCCAGAGAGGAGTCAGCATGAAGCTAAGTTACCTGTAATTACACAGGTTGACTTTGAGGTACTAATAGTTAACCAGTTGGTCACTGAGTGATGTATAACTGGGTTTCCAGGGAGAATTTGAAGTTAGAAATAATACCTTTGTTGAAACTATAGAAGTGAATGAATTGATCAAAGAAAATGGGTAAAGAATAAAGATGTACCCTTAGGATAACATCACAATTTGGAAGTTTAAGAATAAAATATGGGTTACATAACAACAATGCTTAAGGTATTAAAAAAGAAAGATGCTTAAATATTTTAGATATGGCAGAGAAAGCAGCTAAAGGAAAACAGCAAATAAAAAACACATTAGTTTAGAGAATTCCCATAGAGTTAGAGTAATCAATGCGAAATTTAATCCCTAAGTTTTGATCTAGACTTCTATGGCAAATAATATTTGGGATCTAAACAAATGTGTATTCAAATTTTTAAGCTTGGGTGAAGGAGTATACTGATACTATTAAAGGAAACGTAGGTTTGATAGAATGCTAAATATTAACACAAGCCATCTCAGTATCTAATAAATAAAAATACTCAATTCTCTATTGTGATTATTACACCTACCAGTTCTTGTTGGATCTCTAAGAAGTCTCTCAGTGTCACCTGCAGTTGTAGAATGTAACATATATTTATCTTTTAGTAAACTAAAGACCTTCACATTTCACTTAAATTCCTAGAACACTGACACAATATTTAGCATATTTAAGTTAAATATAGACTTTTAAAAATATATTCCTTGTAAATATATTCTTGATGTATCTATGTGACATGAGGTAGAATCTGAGAGTTAAGAATTGAATGTGAAGCATATTCTACACTGGAATTTGTCTACACTGCCAGACTCTGAGGGTAGAGGATTACAGAGGTAATGTATATTGGAAACTAGTTTAATATCAATTTGATTCCAAAATCACTTCAGATGGTGATTGAAGCCATGAAATTAAAAGACGGTTACTCCTTGGAAGGAAAGTTATGACCAACCTAGACAGCATATGAAAAAGCAGAGACATTACTTTGTCAACAAAGGTCCATCTAGTCAAGGCTATGGTTTTTCCCAGTGGTCATTTATGAATGTGAGAGTTAGACTATAAAAAAAGCTGAGAGCCGAAGAATTGATGCTTTTGAACTGTGGTGTTGGAGAAGACACTTGAGAGTCCCTTGGACTACAAGGAGATCCAACCAGTCCATCCTAAAGGAGATCAGTCCTTCATTGGTAGGACTGATGTTGAAGCTGAAACTCCAATATTTTGGCCACCTGATGCGAAGAGCTGACTATTGGAAAAGACCCTGATGCTGGGAAAGATTGAGGGCAGGAGGAGAATGGGATGACTGAGGATGAGATGGTTGGATGGCATCACCGACTCAATGGACATGGGTTTGGGTGGACTCCAGGAATTAGTGATGGACAGGGAGGCCTGGCATGCTGTGGTTCATGGGGTTGCAAAGAGTCAGACATGACTGAGCGACTGAACGGATACTGATACTGATTTCACAGCTTCTTTGGTCCAGGGAATTCCAGGACATAGGATGTTTCCAATCTTTAGGAAAGGTTTAGAAGTGACAACAGTATCTGGTGTCTTTTAGATGAAAACTATTTCAAGTCTATCATATTCGCAAGATAACCAAGGTAAATATATGCTTTAATGGCTTACAAAGACCAAGAATGGCTTTGTATTTCACATCTACTAAACAGAGACCAAAAACCACTGTTTTCTACTTGTGCATATGAGACAATATGAGGGCACAACATATAAGTTAACTATATTTCTCTTGGTTTCAAAGAAGGATATGTGTTTAGTTATTTTTGGTTTGGAGTTTTTCTCTGTTGATTTTAAGTCTTTAACCATTCTCCTTGTGAAGCACTGCCCACAATTCTACACTGAAAGGCACATAATTAACTTACAAGGTTATTTCTGAACTGTGACTACATTAACTTGCTTGCAACATAGAGGAAGTGTACATGGTACAATTAATTATTTTCCTAAGAAGCTATGGTATGACGAATAGGAGTACCCATGTGTTCTCCCTCTCAGTTCCATTTTATGCCTTTCAGTTGTATCCATCAGTGTTTTGTGCTCACACCCATCATTCTTGTCAAGCACACTTAACCTCTGATCATGACTGTCTCATTTCCCCTCACTGCCATACATGTAAGTCACATTCTAATTCAGCATCTTTGATCAAAGATAACAGCTAAGATCTATTGAGCATTTTCTGAGTGTCAGGCATTGTCATGAGCATTAGAAAAATCAACTCAATCAATTCTTAAGGTAATAAAGAGTCTGACTCCATTTTTGATGTTTGACGACTGGCATCTTTCAAGCCCCAGCCTTTCTCCCCACTTCTGCCCCATATCTGGGCAAGCTGTGATATGAAAGATCAGGTTTAAAAAAAAAAAAAAAAGGAGAAAGAAATACAGACCAGATACTCCTTTTGAATTGACTCATGTCCAAGGATCCACATCTCAGAGAGGCCAGAATCTGCATTTAAATTCAAACAATCTGGTTTCAGAGCCTAGACTTTAACCACTACACTAGTCTGCCTCTCTAATTTCTTCTGATAGAAATATTCTTAAATGAACATCAATAATCATGGCATTATACTTGAATATTTTAAAATATGTTATGATAATAAAATGGTAGGCTTATAAGTTCAATATTAATATTACCTGTTTGTGTTAATACCTGTATTTAGACTTAAAATTCTGCATAAATGTGAAATATTTGAGTCTAGTTTACCTCTCAATAATAAAAAAATAAATAGAAATACTTTAGAGACGCAGAAGACTTTCACATATTACTATTAGCTGTCAATTTAAATTTATTTCATTATATTAATTTATTAGGCATTATAATCTTTAAAGGTACAACCACCTGAGCTTAATTTTCTTTTAATCTGATAATTTAAGTCACCTGAATAAAAAATATTCAGTGACATAGGATTCTGCCTAGAAGATTTTTTTCTTGCTTTCTGATTTAGCTGCTCATCTTCAACAGTCAACACAACCCAATCTTTATGAGCACTGTTAGAATTGACATTGGAATCTGCAGCAGTATTTGTCTTAATCCAATATTTGTCTCATTCCCAGTTCTTACTCTCAGTATTTACCTTATTCCCGAGTGTTTTAATTTTTGTATTTGTTATATGCCTTTTCTTCTCCCAAAGACTCATCTTACCAGGTTTTCTCTCATTGCATCTGTAAATGACGGTGCAGTGCATGCATGTGTAATGTGGGAGACTGCAAAGTTCCAAATAATGACTAGATGAGCTCAGCAGGTGAATTCAGAATTACCAAGTCATTGCTCTCAACTTTCACGCATTTAAACAGCACTGATGAATAGTCACGGTGTATGGGCTTGGCTAGTTCTCAGGCCTTGAGTAAAAGGTAACTGTTTAAAGCTGTTGGGTAAAGTAGCTTCAATTTCAGATCCCTTCCTTTCTTCTTTCCTCCCTCCCTCCCTTCCTTTTTTCCTTCTTTTGATTCTTCCCTTTATTTCCCAAATATGCAGAACATTCTTAGAAGAATTTTTGTACTAAAAGATTTAATCTCTGCAAATATAGACCTAGAGAAGGGAAAATGTTTTGAATTTCACACATGATACAGTTAAAATCAATTCAAAGAACATCAAGATAAAATAAGGCCTTTGTCTTTTCTTAATATAATACAATAAAAGCAACAATACTGGAGTTATTGTACAAATATCAAGGAGTTGCCATCATGCTATTGGACTAATAATCATAATTTACACTAAATAATTGAATAATTTTAGCATAAATTTGCTATTGCCAATACTGACACACAAAATGATTCGATAATTTTTTTCTTATACTATAAAATTAGTTTCCCTATCAAAAAAATTAGTAGCAAAAAACAATTTTAATTTGCAGAAATAAATGTACTTTATGTGTGTGTGTAGTGTCTCTGTGTGTGTAAACACCTATTTTTCAACCTGATGAAAATGATGCACTTAAGTAGGAAAAAAAAAAAGGAAGTAGGAGCAAAAAAAGGTTAAATTACTTGGGTGCAGGGGGCATTGACTTTCTGATAACCATAGGAGATCAACACAAGAAGGAAGATGAAATCTGAATATCTAATGAAGAGCATGAATATTTCTTCTTTGGAAAACATTTAAAATGTGATTCCTAACACATATGCATAAATTCTACTTGCTGTAAAGAGATAAAAATTTTTTAATATTATGCTTCATTTAATGAAAAGTTGAATGGATTTGATCCAAATAAAAACTAAGTTTAAACAGTATTGCTGATTAGATGTAAAAATAAAAGAGAAGAAGATTATTTCCACACTGCACCAGTTGCAAAATAATGCAAGGAACTGAATCTGGAGGCTCAGTGAACAACCTGGATGGTCCAGGTGACACTCCATAGTGAACTACTCAGGTTTAAGAAAGTTACCATGGGAATTTCTATGTCCCATAATGGGTTTCCTTTCTATTCAAATCTTTAACACTTACTTTCCCATCATGATTTTCTGAATATGTATGTAGGTGATAAAATTGAAGCATATACTAGACCAGGACACTCATCAACCTACCATTATAAGTTATTTATTGCAAGTAAATATGCATTTCCAGGATTAAAAAAAATTTGCCTATATTAAAACTATGCTTTCTTCCAATCAGCCTGGAATTGGAGAAAGGATAAGGGAACAGCCCAGTGGATAATTTCTAGAAAAGGGATTAATAGAAAGACACATATTAAGATACTTCAGAGTTGGATAATGAGCAAAATACTGAATGAGAAACTAAAATCTGAAACAGAGGTGGAGAATGTGCACTATATAAGTATTCAAGATAATATGTCACCCTTGTAATTTTCCGGGAGGTTGAGAGACCAGTACTTGTAGGTAATATTTTGAAAACCTTTTATCTCATCTAGAATACATATTTCTGAGTCCAAGTGTTTCTTTTACCAGTAGGTGAAGCTATATTAGTGTTGTAATCAGAAAAATTTTGAATTGTGTTTTGTACCAGTTAAAAAACCTAGTACACCTAATAAACACATTTATTGATATTCAGTTCAGTTCAGTTCAGTCGCTTAGTCATGTCTGACTCTTTACGACCCCATGAATCGCAGCACGCCAGGCCTTCCTGTCCATCACCAACTCTCTGAGTTCACTCAGACTCACGTCCATCGAGTCCGTGATGCCATCCAGCCATCTCATCCATGGTCGTCCCCTTCTCCTCCTGCCCCCAATCCCTCCCCAGCACCAGAGTCTTTTCCAATGAGTCAGCTCTTCACATGAGGTGGCCAAAGTACTGGAGTTTCAGCTTTAGCATCATTCCTTCCAAAGAAATCCCAGGGCTGATCTCCTTCAGAATGGATGGGTTGGATCTCCTTGCAGTCCAAGGGACTCTCAAGAGTCTTCTCCAACACCACAGTTCAAAAGCATCAATTTTTTGGCGCTCAGCCTTCTTCACAGTCCAACTCTCACATTCATACATGACCAGAGGAGAAACCATAGCCTTGACTAGATGGACCTTAGGCAGCAAAGTAATGTCTCTGCTTTTGAATATGTTATCTAGGTTGGTCATAACTTTTCTTCCAAGGAGTAAGCGTCTTTTAATTTCATGGCTGCAGTCACTATCTGCAGTGATTTTGGAGCCCCCAAAATAAAGTCTGACACTGTTTTCACTGTTTCCCCATCTATTTCCCATGAAATGATGGGACCAGTGCCATGATCTTCGTTTTCTGAATGTAGAGCTTTAAGCTAACTTTTTCGCTCTCCTCTTTCACTTTCATCAAGAGGCTTTTTAGCTCCTCTTCATTTTCTGCCATAAGGGTGGTGTCATCTGCATATCTGAGGTTATTGATATTTCTCCCAGCAATCTTGATTCCAGCTTGTGTTTCTTCCAGTCCAGCGTTTCTCATGATGTACTCTGCATAGAAGTTAAATAAGCAGGGTGACAATATACAGCCTCAACGTACTCCTTTTCCTACTTGGAAACAGTCTGTTATTCCATGTCCAGTTATAACTGTTGCTTCCTGACCTGCATACAGATTTCTCAAGAGGCAGCTCAGGTGGTCTGGTATTCCTATCTCTCTCAGAATTTTCCACAGTTTATTGTGATCCACACAGTCAAAGTCTTTGGCATAGTCAATAGCAGAAATAGATATTCTTCTGGAACTATCTTGTTTTTTCCATGATCCAGCGGATGTTGGCAATTTGATCTCTGGTTCCTCTGCCTTTTCTAAAACCAGCATGAACATCAGGAAGTTCACGGTTCACATATTGCTGAAGCCTGGCTTGGAGAATTTTGAGCACTACTTTACTAGCATGTGAGATGAGTGCAATTGTGCGGTAGTTTGAGCATTCTTTGGCATTGCCTTTCTTTGGGACTGGGATGAAAACTGACCTTTTCCAGTCCTGTGGCCACTGCTGAGTTTTCCAAATTTGCTGGCATATTGAGTGTAGCACTTTCACAGCATCATCTTTCAGGATTTGAAATAGCTCAACTGGAATTCCATCACCTCCACTAGCTTTGTTTATAGTGATGCTTTCTACAGCCCACTTGGCTTCATATTCCAGGTTATCTGGCTCTAGATGAGTGATCACACCATCGTGATTATCTGGGTAGTGAAGATCATTTTTGTACGGTTCTTCTGTGTATTCTTGCCACGTCTTCTTAATACCTTCTGCTTCTGTTAGACCCATACCATTTCTGTCCTTTATCGAGCCCATCTTTGCATGAAATGTTCCCTGGGTATCTCTAATTTTCTTGAAGAGATCTCTAGTTTTTCCCATTCTGTTCTTTTCCTCTATTTCTTTGCATTGATCGCTGTGGAAGGCTTTCTTATCTCTTCTTGCTATTCTTTGGAACTCTGCATTCAGATGCTTATATCCTTTTCTCCTTTGTTTTTTGCCTCTCTTCTTTTCACAGCTATTTGTAAGGCCTCCCCAGACATCCATTTTGGTTTTTTGCATTTCTTTTCCATGGGGATGGTCTTGATCCCTGTCTCCTGTGCAATGTCATGAACCTCATTCCATAGTTCATCAGACACTCTATCTATAAGATCTAGTCCCTTGAATCTATTTCTCACTTCCATTGTAGAATCATAAGGGAATTGATTGAGGTCATACCTGAATGGTCTGGTGGTTTTCCCTACTTTCTTCAATTTAAGTCTGAATTTGGCAATAAGGAGTTCATGATCTGAGCCACAGTCAGCTCCTGGTCTTGTTTTTGTTGACTGTATAGAGCTTCTCCAGTTTGGCTGCAAAGAATATAATCAATCTGATTTCGGTGTTGACCATCTGGTGATGTCCATGTGTAGAGTCTTCTCTTGTGTTGTTGGAAGAGGGTGTTTGCTATGACCAGTGCATTTTCTTGGCAGAACTCTATTAGTCTTTCCCCTGCTTCATTCTGCATTCCAAGGTCAAATTTGCCTGTTACTCCAGGTGTTTCTTGACTTCCTACTTTTGCATTCCAGTCCCCTATTTTGAAAAGAGCATCTTTTTTTTGGGTGTTAGTTCTAAAAGGTCATGTAGGTCTTCATAGAACCGTTCAACTTCAGTTTCCTCAGCGTTACTGCTTGGGGCATAGACTTGGATTAATGTGATATTGAATGGTTTGCCTTGGAAACGAACAGAGATCATTCTGTCATTTTTCAGAATGCATCCAAGTACTGCATTTCGGACTCTTTTGTTGACCATGATGGCTACTCCATTTCTTCTGAGGGATTCCTGCCCACAGTAGTAGATATAATGGTCATCTGATTTAAATTCACCCATTCTTGTCCATTTTAGTTCGCTCATTCCTAGAATGTTGACATTCACCCTTGCCATCTCTTGTTTGACCACTTCCAATTTGCCTTGATTCATGGACCTGACAAGCCAGGTTCCTATGTAATATTGCTTTTTACATCATCAGACCTTGCTTCTATCATCAGTCACATCCACAGCTGGGTATTGTTTTTGCTTTGGCTCCATCCCTTCATTCTTCCTGGAGTTATTTCTCAACTGATCTCCAGTAGTGTGTTGGGCACCTCCTGACCTGGGGAGTTCCTCTTTCAGTATCCTATCATTTTGCCTTTTCATACTGTTCATGGGGTTCTCAAGGCAAGAATACTGAAGTGGCTTGCCATTCCCTTCTCCAGTGGACCACTTTCATTGTTATATTAAACACATAATTATAACACATATAAAAATGAAATGTGGAAAAATGTAGAAAAATCATGTTATGATTGTTTGCTCTCCAGTGAATAGTCTTCCTGTCACCATATTCCTTTCTCCCCAAAAATGTGCACATCTGATTTTGAAGGCCATTAATGTGGCTCAGATGGTAAAGAATCTGCCTGCAATTCAGGAAACCCAGGTTCAATCCCTGGGTTAGGAAGATCCTCTGGAGAAGAGAGTGGCTACCCACTCCAGTATTCTTGCCTAGAGAATTCCATGGACAGAGGAGCCTAGCGGGCTACAGTCCATGGGGTCTCAAAGAGTCGAACATGACCAAGTGACTATCACACTAATGTATAGTAAGGGTCAGAAAGCCATAGCTTGAATGGCCTGCCATTGATTTCTATACATTTCATGAATTTAGATTTTTATATTTTAGAATGGTTGGAAAAATCAAAATAAATGTTTATTGGCCTGCAGTAACATTCATTTGTTGGTTTATCATCTATGGCTGCTTTGTGGCTAAAGTGGTGAAAATGAATAGGCGGGAAAGAGACCTTACAGCTCAAGCCTTAAGTATTTACTCTTTACAAAAAAAGGGAGGAAAAAATGGTTCACTGACCCTTGTTTTAGAGGATAATGTATGTTCCATATAAATTCCTTCCCTTCAGAACAGACAAGTGAAGTGAAGTCGCTCAGTCGTGTCCGACTCTTTATGACCCCATGGACTGTAGCCTACCAGGCTCCATGGAATTTTCCAGGCAAGAGTACTGGAGTGGGTTGCCATTTCCTTCTCCAGGGGATCTTCCCAATCCAGGGTTTGAACCTGGGTCTTCCGCATTGCAGGCAGACGCTTTACTGTCTGAGCCACCAGGGAAGCTACCTTTATATTCAAGATTTTTCATCAAATTAGTATACCTCTTTGTTTTCTATTTTTTATATTATAGGGCTGACACCCAAGTCAGATGATTCCAAAGGCTGTTAAAGTTTCTAAGTCACATATGAAATTGTATTTACTTTGAACAAAAATATAGAAAGCAAAGAGAACAACTAGAAACATTCATGAATTTTCATTACCAACAGCAACCACAAATGTTATCCACATTTTTGTTCTACTTTTCTGGGCCTCTTCTGATTTACTGTCTATCCTTCTTACCTCATTTTCTTCAGAGATGTTGACCTGCAAAGTGGACAACTTGTTTTCTTGGCTTCCCTGTGTTTGACAAATGGATAACACTTGAAGAATACCAGGCAAATGGTTAAAGGATGTATTTTCTAGTTTCTTCCCCAGGCTGCTTGCATCTCTGCTTTTGATCTGAGATTATGGAGATAAAGGCAACTTTGTAGTTCAACATTTCTTTGAGTGTTTTAATCTAAAATCTACAAATGCTTATTTACTTATTTTAGTACATTATTTTTAATGTTGCACCAAACTTACTTATTGAGGAATATATATTTATGTATATATATACAGCATATATAGTAAATATTTAATATATTACTAATTTTCTATTTGTTTAAGACTGGCAAAGAACTGACTTTTCAAGCTAAGCCTCCACAAAATAGAAAATAGTATCAATGAGTATAATTTGTATATTCTTTTAGAATTTACAAAATGTCAAGCTTCAGGCTTCCCTGTGGCTCAGTGGTAAAGAATCCACCTGCCAATGCAGGAGACACAGGTTTGACCCCTGATTGGGAAAATTCCACATGTCTTGCAGCAACCAAGCCCACGTGCCACAACTATTGAGCCTGCACTCTAGAGCTGGGGAGCCACAACTACTGAGCCCACATACCTAGAGCCCGTGCTCCACAACAAGAGAAGCCACCTTAATGAGGAGCCCATGCTGCACAACCAGAGAGTAGCCCCCACTTGACGCAACCAGAGAAAAGCCCATGCAGCAAAGAAGACCCAGCACAGATAAAAGGAAATAAAATTATAAACGGTAAAGAATTTACAAAATGTCAAGGTTTCTCTTTTTATAATCCTCTAGATTTTACCCCATTTAAAAATGATTCTCTCTTTTCTCTATAACAAAAATCGATATAAAAAGACAAGAACTTATTTTAGGGACATGTATAAATCATATTCACTTATTAGTATCCATATAACTTCCTTGTTATGTTTTATATATTTAGAAAGAGACTAAAATGATGGAGAAATAAATAAAATGGATTAGAAAGCTGAATGGTTGACAAATAAACTTTATGTACTGGGATTTTCTCTCTTTTTCTTCCTCAGAAAGAATATGCCATTGATGAGTGTTGAACTAGATGGGGTCAGGTAGTGATGAGGAGTCCGATGTAAGATCTCTAAATTTTATGTCACAGCTTAGAATAGAACTTGTCTTCTTGGAAAAAAACTTTTCTTGAATTGGCTAAAAAACTCATACAGTCCATAAAACTGTCTGCAGCACCATCTGGAAAGGAAATTAACAATCTGGTAAATAGTCTGTGGTGGAATCTTTTGCACTTCACTGTGGTGGACAGCTGAGACCAGTTGCATTGTAACAGATGTGCAAAATCTTTTGCAAGTTGCCTTTTATGTTTCCACGGCTACAAAAGAAATAAGGTAGCAAATCTGCTCTATAAAACCAAAGATGAAAAATATAAATTCTTAAATTGCAATTTTTATTAATCTTTCAAAGGACCTTACAAACTCACAACAGACTGTTAAAGTGAACTCACATTAATGGAAACATTGGCATATTGATATGTTAATGAATGATATCTATTGTATTTAAGAAATTTACCATCCAACAAAATGATAGTTAAAATACATAGCTCATTAAAAAAATTAAAGGTAATGAATCACCTAAAATGATCTTTTTAAAGGGTTCAGACATAATAGAAAAAAGTTAACCTATTTAATGCAATAATTGCAAGCAGTTAGAGCCTTGATATATATAAATAATTTTTGCTAACAGTTTTCTAATAATTTCTTCAAAATATTTCTTGTTTTTATTTTATCAAAATACCCTATCATACTTTATAGAGTAAATTCTGTCCAAAGTGAACAATTTAGTGAAATTGAGGAGCAAAAACACAAGAAGAAAACACCAAAATAAACTTCTCTAGACCCAGTCTTCTGCTCTAAGGTAGTCCACTACATTTCCTTTATTGAAAAACTGCAAGTAGTTTTTATATCATAGACATTTTCCCATTTCTATTATATTTATAATTGGTGGTAAAGGATTCACCTGCCAATGCAGGAGATGCAAGAGATGGGTTCTATCTGTGGGTTGGGAGGATCCTCTGGAGCAGGAACTGGCAACCTACTCCAGTATTCTTGCCCAGAAAATTCCATGCACAGTGGAACCTGGTAGACTATAGTACTTGGGACTACAAAGAGTCAGACATGACTAAGCACAGCACAGCACAATACAACAAGAAGACAGAGATAATAATTTAGCATTAATAAATAAGTGAATCTTCAGATTTGGAAAATAGTCTTGTTCATGATAAGTTTACAAATTCACAGAATACATTGTATTAAAATTGGAGAACATTAAGCATAAAAAGAAAGATCTTTTAAAATATCAGGGAAAAAAATAAATTTATCTTCAGTTCAGTTCAGTTCAGTCGCTCAGTCATGTCCGACTCCTTGTGACCCCATGAATTGCAGCACGCGAGGCCTTCCTGTCCATCACCAACTCCCGGAGTTCACTCAGACTCACGGCCATCGAGTCAGTGATGCCATCCAGCCATCTCATCCTCTGTTGTCCCCTTCTCCACCTTTCCTCAATTCCTCCCAGCATCAGAGTCTTTTCCAGTGAGTCAACTCTTCGCATGAGGTTCCCAAAGTACCGGAGTTTCAGCTTTAGCGTCATTCCTTCCCAAGAAATCCCAGGGCTGATCTCCTTCAGAATGGACTGGTTGGATTTCCTTGCAGTCCAAGGGACTCTCAAGAGTCTTCTCCAACACCATAGTTCAAAAGCATCAATTCTTCGGTGCTCAGTTTTCTTCACAGTCCAACTCTCACATCCATACATGACCACAGGAGAAACCATAGCCTTGACTAGATGGACCTTTGTTGGCAAAATAATGTCTCTGCTTTTGAATATGCTATCTAGGTTGCTCATAACTTTTCTTCCAAGGAATGAGCGTCTTTTAATTTCATGGCTGCAGTCACCGTCTGCAGTGATTTTGGAGCCCCCCAAAATAAAGTCTGACACTGTTTCCACTGTTTCCCCATCTATTTCCCATGAATAGCAATCATATTACCAAATGTCTTTACACAACTGATACCTTAGCATTCTTTAGCAACATATATAGTGCTAAGAAAAATAATTATAAAATTCTATATGCTTATAAACTGTTTTTTAAGAGTAAGGCAAAGGGACTTCTCTCGTGGTTCAGTAGCCTTGCAATGTAGAGGCATGGATTTGATCCCTGATTGGGAAGCTACTGTCTCACATGCCACAGAGTGCAACCAAAATAAATTTAAAAATTAGAAAAAGGAAAAGAGAGTAAAGAAAAAAATGATGACATCCTCAAACCAAAAAAAAAAAAAGAGAAGTACCAAGACTGTCCCCCACAAACCATATAAATAGGATTCTGATGGATATTTTACAGAAAGAATCAATCAAGAAGGAAGAAATGGAAAATGGGAAGTATGGCTGTGAGAGGAACTGGCAGAGTATGAAAGGAGGCCTCTTTCTCAGCCTTTCTGTTTTCGTGTCGACAGTGTCCACCGTGTTCTCTCAGTTCACACAGTTGATGAGAGCATGAGCTGCAAGATAGTGCATTTTTTGAATATTGATAAACTATATTTATTCAACATCATTCTTACATTGGGGGCTCTTCCTGAATGCTAAATACTTATGGACTCTTCTGTTATTCCATGATATATGCAATGTAGGCCTCTGTGAGAGAAGTTAGTAATTTCCCAAAATTGTATCTGACTAGAAATAGTAGACTTCATTTTATCAGTCTGAGTTGGCTGATAATACTTATAAAATAATACCTATATAATCAACATGATAACACACTTGATAATAGAAAGTATATCTTCATCAACACATGGAAAATATACAGACATCGAATATTTTGTAACAAAGACTCATTTTATTTTGTTAAATTCAAAAATACTAGCATTATGATACATGACACTAAGTAAAGAAGAAATTAATAACAAACTCTAATCAAGTTGTTTATATCTGGTCATTCATTCAGTTCAGTCACTCAGTCATGTCCAACTCTTCGCGACCCCATGAACTGCAGCACACCAGGCCTCCCTGTCCATCGCCAACTCCTGCAGTTTACCCAAAACCATGTCCATTGAGTTCGTGATGCCATCCAACCATTTCATTCTCTGTCGTCTCTCTCCTCCTGCCCTCAATCTTTCCCAGTATCAGGGTCTTTAAAATGAGTCAGCCCTTCACATAAGGTAGCCAAAGTATTGGAGTTTCAGCTTCAATATCAGTCCTTCCATTGAACACCCAGGACTGATCTCCTTTAGGATGGACTGGTTGGATCTCCCTGCTGTCCAAGGGATTCTCAAGAGTCTTCTCCAACACCACAGTTCAAAAGCATCAGTTCTTCAGTGCTCAGCTTTCTTTATAGTCTAACTCTCACATCCATACATGACCACCGGAAAAACCATAGTCTTGACTAGACAGAGCTTTGAAGGCAAAGTAATGTTTCTGCTTTTTAATATGCTGTCTAGGTTGGTTATAACTTTCCTTCCAAAAAGTAAGCGTCATTTAATTTCATGGCTGCAATCAACATCTGCAGTGATTTTGGAGCCCAGAAAAGTAAAGTCAGCCACTGTTTCCACTGTTTCCCCATCTATTTGCCATGCAGTGATGGGACCGGATGCCATGATCTTTGTTTTCTGAATGTTGAGCTTTAACCAATGTTTTCACTTTCCTCTTTCACTTTCAACAAGAGGCTACTTAGTTCTTCACTTTCTGCCATAAGGCTGGTGTCATCTGCATATCTGAGGTTATCGATATTTCTCCCAGCAATCTTGATTCCAACTGTGCTTCCTCCAGCCCAGCATTTCTCATGATGTACTCTGCATATAAGTTAAATAAGCAGGGTGACAGTATACATCCTTGATATACTCCTTTTCCTATTTGGAACCAGTCTGTTGTTCCATGTCCAGCTCTAACTGTTGCTTCCTGACCTGCATACAGGTTTCTAAAGAGGCAGGTCAGGTGGTATTCTCTTCTCTTTCAGAATGTTCCACAGTTTATTGTGATCCACACAGTCAAAGGCTCAGGCACAGTCAATAAAGCAGAAATATGTATTATTCTGGAACTCTCTTGCTTTTTTGATGATCCAGCGGATGTTGGCAGTTTGATCTCTGGTTCCTCTGCCTTTTTTAAAACCAGCTTGAACATCTGGAAGTTCACGATTCATGTACTGCTGATGCCTGGCTTGGAGAATTTTAAGTATCACTTTACTAGCATGTGAGATGAGTGCAATTGTGTGGTAGTTTGAGCGTTCTTTGGCATTGCCTTTCTTTGGGACTGGGATGAAAACTGACCTTTTCCAGTCCTGTGGCCACTGCTGAGTTTTCCAAATTTGCTGACATATTGTGTGCAGCACTTTCACAGCATCATCTTTCAGGATTTGAAATAGCTCAACTGGAATTCCATCACTTCCACTAGCTTTGTTCATAGTGATGTTTCCTAATGCCCACCTGACTTCACATTCCAGGATATCTAGCTCTAGATGAGTGATCACACCATCGTGATTATCTGGTTATTGAAGATCTGTTTTATACAGTTCTTCTCTGTATTCTTGCCACCCTTCTTAATATCTTCTGCTTCTGTTAGGACCATACCATTTTTGTCCTTTATTGTGCCCATCTTTTCATGAAATGTTCCCTTGATAACTCTAACTTTCTGGAAGAGATCTCTAGTCTTTCCCATTCTATTGTTTTCCTCTATCTCTTTGCATTGATAGCTGAGGAATTCTTTCTTATCTCTCCTTGCTATTCTTTGGAACTCTGCATACAAATGGGTATATCTGTCCTTTTCTCCTTTGCTTTTCACTTCCCTTCTTTTCATTACAAACCATTTATAAAGTGATTCTTGTGTCAAAGGAAAAATGCAAACAAACAATAGTTTTTAGGAAAAAATGGGAAAATTAAACATTAAAATCTATGGGCTTCCCTTGTAGCTCAGTCGGTAAAGAATCTGCTTGCAGTGCAGGAAACCCAGGTTTGATCCCTGTGTCAGGAAGAAACCCTGGAGAAGGAAATGGCAACCCACTCCAGTATTCTTTCCTGGAGAATCCATGGACATAGGAGCCCAACAGGCTGCAGTCCATGGGGTCTCAAGAGTAGGACATGACTTAGCAACTAAATCACTACCTTGATATACTACTAAAGTAGTACTACTCAAAGGAAAATTCTTAGTCAAAATATTTTCTTCCTTCATCCTTTCTTCCTTTCTTCTTCCCTCCTTTCCTTCCTTTCTCATTTCTTTTTTCCCCTGTTCTTTCTCACCACTTTCCTGTCTCTCTTTTTATTTTTTCCTCTATCCTATCTTTTTTTCCTTCTTCTTTAAAGCCTGTGATCTTCCCTTTAAAATTAAAAAAAAAAAAAAAACCTGAAAAAAAAATCAAAACCTGAACTCTGTTTTTATTTGTGTTTCCCTAGTATATTTTTGGACAATTTGCATAAAGTTACTTAACATTTATTATATTCTCTGCACTGAATAATGTAATAGTCTTGAGATTCACAAAACTAACCCTTCCTTTTTAATATCCATTAATCTTTGGCAAAATAACTAATTCACAAAATTTCTAATAACTGAAAAACCAAGAGTATATAAACCTTAGAAGAATATTGGAACTTCACTTTAAAAAGTTAGGCTTATTTAAGGTCGGTAAGTCACCAGTTAGATATATCCTTCAAAATGTAAATATAATCAGTAGATTAAATACTTGACATTTTTCTGAACAAGGAAAATAGAAAGAATGAATAAAAAAAGAAAAAAGGACCAAATCAAGACAAAAAGTATAAATTAGAAATATTTTTAGTGGAAGACAAACCACGTACACAGGAGTTGAAAGTATAAAAATGCTTTGTTTAATTCAATTAAAATGAAAATCAAATATGATGATAGTCACATATATTAAGCTTATTCTGAAAGCAAAAGAAGTTGGGAGCAAAATTTAAATTACTAGGAATTATTTGTTATTTGGATGCCTTCTGGTAACAAATTGATCTTGCCTGTGAGTTGATAAATTTAATGACATCTTTCCACTGGTAACCAGTATATCACTCTAATTTAGTATTAGTAGATACTCTTCAAAACATATGTATTGAGAACAGCATCACAGGGAAAGTTATTAAAGAATTGAGATTCATCATAAAGAATGGGAAAAAAAATCACTTCTACTAGCTCAGAGCTTAAGTATGTCCTCAAATTTTAAAAAGCAATTTCTTTTTAGAAATACAATTTTAATATTGTATTTCCTTTCAATCTCCATCATGTTTCTTAAAAAATATGAAATTACAAAACAATTAAAAACCTAATGAAATATCCCAATTTAATTTTTGTTCATGTGGGATATTTTGGATTTTAGACAAAATAAAATGAAATAGTTACATAGTTGACATAAAACTCTTCAAAACATCAAAGTTTAAAAAAAGGTATAATATTTTATTTTATCATGCATTATATATCAGTATTTCACACATTTCCCTCAAAGGTCATTAGGTACAACTAATTTATTACTTGAACCAGAATTTTAAAATAAACTTCAACTAATGTCACCAACTTTGTGATATCTGAACAAAATATTCACCACAGAAAGTCATCATGGTAGTTCTAATATCTCGCTCAGGCAGTACACGTTGTTTTGTACATTTAAGTCATCGTTATCTCCATAAATAACCCACTTTGATAATCCATGCAGAAGAAAATGGAAGACAAAGTTAAAATAAATACTCTTCATCTACCATTGTTCCAATGTGGTACCATTTAATTTCTGCACAGACAGTAATGCCTCCCATTGACATTTCAGAAGAGAACTGAAAACATTGTAAACCATTTTCTGATATAAGAAATTACGGTATCCAAACAATGCTTCAGTCTAAAAGGGGAAGGCTGATGACTCTAACATAAAACAAAGCTCATCATAACACATGCTGTTACCTCCTGTTATGTTAAAGTTTGTTAACAAGAAATTCAGCTACTTTTTCTAAAATTCTCAGATTTCTGTGTCTACAGGATGGAGTATAATTCAACATAAGGGCAATAGCAAGTGGTGGTGTAATGGAAAACTAAATATTCAGTAATTATTAAAGCAATCACAAGTTGTATCCTTCAACTCAACATGTGATACTAGCTTTTTACTGTTTGAAGCACATTGTAATTTAAAAAACTGATCCATAGAAAGCTCATGTTTAATGTTTCTATCCTTAAGAAAACTTTTCAAATGTACCTAATTCTATATACAAGTAATTGAAGAATATTTTGAAGGTAATCGGGCTAATTAAAGATTAAAGATAGAAAATTAAGAATTTTATTATTATTGAATATGCTAGTGAAAAATGTTAAAAATTCTTCAGGGAATGGACTTATATTCAAAGTGTGTGTGTGTGTGTGTGTGTGTGTGTGTGTGTGTGTGCTTTCAGCTACTTTTGAAGATGACAACTGTACACTTTGAGGGCTGTCGAGTTTTCTATCCAATAGAGTTGTTAAAAAGTACATTTTCATAGTCCAATTTGCTACCACTGGCCACAATAATGTGACACTTAAAGAGTGATATGATAAATTAATTGATTTCTTCACATCACCAGGCACAAAGATATTTCTTTTACATCAATGGAGGCAACATGAAATTCTGGCAAGTGACAAGACTGTAAAAATATTCATCAGGCTTTTCTTCAGCACTAAATTTCCATAGAAAAAAATATTCCTGGGTGTCTTACACAGCACAAAAATATGGTATTTGTTCTATTTTTGATAGGGAATACCTGTGGTTTTTAGATATAGAAAACTATGGACTCTACCATACATAGAAAATGAGAGAGCAATTCTATCTCAAAATGCTCTTTCAATACAGATTAAACTACTAATTTTATTTATTTAAATGGAATTTCTATTGAGCTTGTTTAAAAAAATTATTCTCAATGAGTATTTTGGTTCAATATACAGGGAAGTTGCCAATCTAATTATTTAAATACAGAAAAATAATCTTTAAGAAGCTTTAGAAAATACTGTGAATAATTTTTTGAATGAGTAGCTCAAATCATTGCAATTTATCAAGAGAAAGGTAGTATTACTGTTTATTTATAATACACTAAAATTAATTTAAAAATAAAAAGAAGAGGAATCCAAACCCCTTTCAGCTGACAGGCTGCCGAGCTCTAACTGGCAGAGTGAGTACAGAGAGATTCAATGTGAAAAGTGGAAGATAATGTGCTCACACACTAATGGGCACTGAGCTAGACACAGGCTCATTTTTCACATCATGTCATCTGTAAGGTTTGAATAAAAAGTAATGGCCAGATGAGCCTAGCTCTATCTCAGACATTATCATTTGCCTCCTCAGTTTTATTTGTGTTGACTTGTACAGTCTAAAAAGATGACAGTCTCTGGGCCTCCGGATCACTCAGAGTGATAATACACAGCACATTACATTGTTGGTGACAGGTTCTGTTCTTCTGGATGGCATATGAAAGGAACGCATCTCTTTCCGTCATTTCAAATGCTATAAACTGACAGAATAAAGAATCTTGCAGAGGGGACATCACAAACCCTGTCTGTTATGATTTTATGAGATAAACTGGAGTTTCTAGGGTATCTTGTTCTGGAAATTAGTGTCAGTCAAACTTTAGTGGGCTTTTTTTTCTTTAAGAGATAAATAGCAGACTCTGGAAAAGTAGCCTTGCTTTATTTTCATATGGCAAAACCACCAAAACCATATATTTGATCTTAAGAAAAACTATAGCAATTCTGGCTTTAAGAAGAGAGGTAATGGGTTACCTAATGTGCAGTAAGCTATCCATGGCTTCAACAAGAAATTAAAGTCCACGTATAGATGAGAACTTTAAAGACATCACTAGCCTGTTTGTATGAAAGAATAAATCAGTTCTTTTAAATATTTTGGAAGGCTCACTTTTTGCTAAATTGCTAACTTAATGTCCTGTTGAACTATAAACATGCCAAGATGTAATGTTTTTCTCTTGGTACATTTATTCAAGGTTTTATCTTCTTTCTCTTTATTTCAGTAACTATTGCTGAACTGATTTACAGTACTTTGAATTTAACTGAAGACACCACAAAATATCAGTAAAGTAGATAATAATATGCAGAATTTTATTAATTTATCCTAAACCGAATAGCATATGGATTCCCTACTCTTACGTTTTTTAAAACATTACAGTGTCATAAAAATTTACAGGTACTTGAATCATAATCTGCCAATTGTCATAGCTTTTCCCCACGTAATTTCAAGTACTTCTATTATAATAAACGTTCCTTGCATGACTTAAGTTTAAGTGATTATTTAAGTTGGACTTGTTCATTGTACTTTTCTGTCCATTTCCATGTTTGAAACTTTTTACTGTCAAGATGAATAGAAATAAATGTCAAAGAATGTTTAACACATACATTTATAAATGATCTTTTATTCAAATTTTTTATTACAGACTCACTAAAAAATCTATCTCAAACTAGATTTGACCACATAGTTGTATTTTAAGAATAAGATAAGCCTGGTGATTCAGTTGACTTGATATTAAATCATAGGAATGTTTTCAAAATTAAAGAATATAAGTAGAACTATAATGTGGTTAAATAAAGGAAATGGTGATAAAGAAGCAATAAGTACTTATTTCATGTGTGTTTCTTCTATTTCTGTGGATGTCTTATTAATCAATTAATACTTATGCTATAGACTATATATTTTAAAATGTAAATCTAGGCTAGTCTTTTAAAAGGACAAATGAAGTATGGAGCCTCTAGTTAGAAAATAATATGAAATTTTTTCAGTATGTTCACATAGAACATGCAAAAGGTGTGGTTCATCAACCACAGATGGATTTTCCAAATTTTCTGGTGCTTGGAAAATTGATTTGACAGTAGTGAATAATCCACCTGCAAATTCAGGAGACACAGGTTTGATCCCTGGGTTGGAAAGAGCCCCTCTGGAGAAGGGTTCTTGCCTGGGAAATCCCATGGAAAGAGGAGCCAGATGGGCTACAGTCCATCAGGTTGCAGAGAGTCAGACACTACTTAGTTATTAAACAACAACAACAACAAAAAACTGTGTGTCTGTGGCATTATCTGCCCACCTATGCGCCCAGTTGTTTAATGGGATTCTCTCTCACTTCCCATCAGGGCATTTTTATTTATACCAATTCTCAACGTTGAGAGCCAGGTACCTGCCACCTACTTGATAAGCCTGCTAAACATCGATTATTTTATCTTGATCTGTGGAAGTTACAGAGGTAGAAGAAATAAGAGTGAAGAGATTATAAAAGCCTTAATAGCATTACTTTGTAGTGGGGTCATCTCCGGTTTCTGTTTGTTTGGTTTTGGTTTGTTTTTGAGGTTGGTCAACTTTCCCCTCAATCAAACAATTTTATGAGAGCCAGAATCGATCTACAAATCAATTGCTCTTCAACTGGAGATCTTCTCTAGCTCTCTTCTTCAGGATAACTTCAGGACTTGAGCATTATCTATATTCACTTGCTTACATTGGATCATGCAGCTTGATGCCCCACCCCTTCACCAGTGTTCTTATGTGATTGTTTCTGGGTATACTAACTCTAAAAGGTGAACACACATCCTGAATTCTTCTGTTTCTCTCTCTTTTTCCTCTCGGGCTCTCACTTTTTTTGCTCTTTTCCTAAGAGCAATGCTTCATAAACAGTGAATACTGAGAACTGGTGACTGAGGGATGGTCAAAGAACTACTTTCTTTTGTGGAGCTAGCTATCCTCTTTGGGATGAGTTTTGTTGAAAACACCTTTGGCTCCTGCAAATGAACCTCAGCTTTGTAAGTATGCATTCCATAAAGAGCATTTAGAATATGAACTGTTATTTTAATAGAATCAATGCTGTTAACTTAGTAAACTATTTACTAGCAGTATTTGGTATAATAGTGATGAGTAATAGCACATTTTTATTTCCTGGATATACACTTATCTGGTAAAACTCATTTATAGTGATGTGTTTGTGTGTGTATACATACATACATGAGCTTCCCAGATGGTTCAGTGGTAAAGAATTTCCTGCTAATGCAAGAGACTCAGGTTCCATCCCAGGGTCAGGAGGATCCCTAGAGAAGGGAATGGCAACCCACTCCAGTATTCTTGCCTGGGAAGTCCTATGGACAGAGGAGAGCCTGGCAGGCTATAGTCCATGGGATCATAAAAGAGTAAAAAATGACTTAGCAACTAAACAATAATATACATATATACATACATGCTTGGATGCAATCTCAAAAACAACAGAATGATCGCTGTTCATTTCCAAGGCAAACCATTCAATATCATGGTAATCCAAGTTGATGCCCTGACCAGTAACGCGGAAAGCTGAAGTTGAGTGGTTCTGTGAAGACCTACAAGATCTTCAAGAACTAACACCCTAAAAAGATGTCCTTTGCATTATAGGGGACTAGAATGTAAAAGTAGGAAGTCAAGAATCACCTGGATTAACAGACAAATTTGGCCTTGGAGTACAGAATGAAGCAGGGCAAAGGCTAACAGAGTTCTAACAAGAGAATGCACTGGTCATAGCAAACACCCTCTTTCAACAAAACAAGAGAAGACTACACATGGACATCACCCGATGGTCAACACTGAAATCAGATTGATTATATTCTTTGCAGCCAAAGTTGGAGAAGCTCTATACAGTCACAAAAACAAGACCGGGAGTGTACTGTGGATCAGATCACAAACTCCTTATTGCCAAATTCAGACTTAAATTGAAGAAAGTGGGGAAAACCACTAGACCATTCAGGTATGACCTAAACCAAATCCTTTATGAGCAAACAGTGGAACTGAGAAATAGATTTAAGGGACTAGATCTGATAGACAGAGTGCCTGATGAACTATGAATGGAGGTTCATGGCATTGTATAGGAGACAGGAATCAAGACCATCCCCAAGAAAAAGAAATGTAAAAAGGCCAATGGCTGTCTGAGGAAGACTTAACAAATAGCTGTGAAAGGAAGAGAATCGAAAAGTAAAGGACAAAAGGAAAGATATACCCATTTGAATGCAGAGTTCCAAAGAATAGCAAGGAGAGATAAGTAAGAATTCCTCAGTGATCAATGCAAAGAAATAGAGGAAAATAACAGAATGGGAAAGACTAGAGATCTCTTTAAGAAAATCAGAGATACCAAAGGAATATTCATGACAAGATGGGCTCAATAAAGGACAGAAATTGTATGGACCTAACAGAAGCAGAAGATATTAAGAAGAGGTGGCAAGAATACACAGAAGAACCGCACAAAAAAGATCTTCATGACCCAGATAGTCATGAAGGTGTGATCACTCACCTAGAGCCAGATATCCTGGAATGTGAAGTCAGGTGGGCCTTAGGAAGCATCACTATGAACAAAGCTAGTGGAGATGATGGAATTCCAGTTGAGCTATTTCAAATCCTGAAAGATGATGCTGTGAAAGTGCTGCACACATTATGTCAGCAAATTTGGAAAACTTAGCAGTGGACACAGGATTGGAAAATGTCAGTTTTCATTTCAGTTCCAAAAACCAATGCCAAAGAATGCTCAAACTACAGCACAATTGTACTCATCTCACATGCTAGTAAAGTAATGCTCAAAATTCTCCAAGCCAGGCTTCAGCAATATGTGAACCATGAACTTCCAGATGTTCAAGCTGGTTTTAGAAAAGGCAGAGGAACCAGAGATCAAACTGCCAATATCTGCTAGATTATCAAAAAAGCAAGAGAGTTCCAGGGAAACATCTATTTCTGCTTTATTGACTATGCCAAAGCCTTTGACTATGTGGGTCACAATAAACTGTGGAACATTCTGAAAGAGATGGGAATACTAGACCACCTGACCTGCCTCTTGAGAAATCTGTATGCAGGTCAGGAAGCAACAGTTAGGACAGGACATAGAACAAAAGACTGGTTCCAAATAGGAAAAGGAGTACCTCAAGGCTGTATATTTTTACCCTGCTTATTTAACTTAAATGCAGAGTACATCATGAGAAACACTGGTGGAGGAAGCACAAGCTGGAATCAAGATTGCTGGGAGAAATATCAATAACCTCAGATATGCAAATGACACCACCATTACAGCAGAAAGTGAAGAAGAACTAAAGAGCCTCTGATGAAACTGAAAGAGGAGAGTGAAAAAGTTGGCTTAAAGTTCAGCATTCAGAAAACTAAGATCATGGCATCCGGTTCTATCACTTCACGGGAAATAGATGGGGAAACAGTGGAAACAGTGGCTGACTTTATTTTTCTGGGCTCCAGAATCACTGTAGATGGTGATTGCAGCCATGAAATTAAAAGACGCTTACTCCTTGGAAGGAAAGTTATGACCAACCTAGACAGCATATGAAAAAGCAGAGACATTACTTTGCTTCAAAGGCCATCTAGTCAAGGCTATGGTTTTTCCAGTGGTCATGTATGGATGCGAGAGTTGGACTATAAAGAAGGCTGAGCACTGAAGAATTGATGCTTTTGAACTGTGGTGTTGGAGAAGACTCTTGAGAGTCCCTTGGACTGCAAGGAGATCCAACCAGTCCATCCTAAAGGAGATCAGTCCTGGGTGTTCATTGGGAGGACTGATATTGAAGCTGAAACTCCGATACTTTGGCCATCTGATGTGGAGAACTGACTCATTTGAAAAAACCCTGATGCTGGGAAATATTGAGGGCAGGAGGAGAAGGGGAAGACAGAGGATGAGATGGTTGGATGGCATCACCGACACAATGGACATGGGTTTGAGTGGGCTCCGGGTGTTGGTGATGGACAGAGAGGCCTGGTGTGCTGCAGTTCATGGGGTTGCAAAGAGTCAGACATGACTGAGTGACTGAATTGAATTGATACTTACATACATATAACAATTTAAAACCTGACATGGAACACAGACTTGTTCCAAATTGGCAAAGGAGCTCATCAACACTGTGTATTGTCACCCTGCTTATTTAACTTATATGCAGAGTACACCATGCTAAATGCCTTTCTGGATGAATCTCAAGCTGGAGTCATGATTTTGGGGAGAAATAATAACTTCACAAATGCAGATGACACCACCCTTTTAGCAGAAAGCAAAGAGGAACTAAGGAGCCTCTTGATGAAGGTGAAAGAATAGAGTGAAAAAGCTGGCTTAAAATTCAACATTCAAAAAATTAAGATCATGGCATCCAGTCCCATTACTACATGGCAAATAAATAGGGAAAAAATGGAAAGAGTGACAGACTTAGTTGGACTCCAAAATCACTGCAGATGATAACTGTATCATGGAATTAAAAGACACTTGTTCCTTGGAAGAAAAGCTGTGACAAACCTCAGTTCAGTTCTGTTCAGTTGCTTAGTCATGTCCGATTCTTTGCAACCCCATGAACTGCAGCACACCATGCCTCCCTGTCCATAACCAACTTCTGGACTTTACTCAAACTCATGTCCATTGAGTCAGTGATGCCATCTAACCATCTGATCTTCTGTCATCCCTTCTCCTCCCACCTTCAATCTTTCCCAGGATCAGGGTCTTTTCCAATGACTCAGCTCTTCGCATCAGGTGGCCAAAGTTTTGGAATTTCAGCTTTAGAATCAGTCCTTCCAAAGAACACCCAGGGCTGATTTCCTTTAAAATGGACTTGTTGGATCTCCTTGCTATCCAAGGGACTCTCAAGAGTCTTCTCCAACACCACAGTTCAAAAGCATCAATTCTTTCAAAAGTAGATACATCACTTTGCCAACAGACATCCATCTAGTCAAAGTTACGGTTTTTCCAGTAGTCATGTATGGATGTGACAGTTGGACCATAAAGAAGGCTGAGTGCCAAAGAATTGATACTTTTGAACTGTGGTGTTGGAGAAGACTCTTGAGAGTCTCTTGGACATCAAGGAGATCAAAGCAGTCAATCCTTAAGGAAACTAACCCTGAATATTCATTGGAAGGACTGAAGCTCTAATACTTCGACCACCAGATGCAAAGAGCTGAGTCATTGCAAAAGACCCTGATCCTGGGAAAGATTGATTGAGAGCAGGAAGAGAAGGCAACAACAGAGGGTGATATGTTTGGATGGCATCATCGACTCAATGGGCATGAGTTTGAGTGAACTCTGGGAAACAGTGAAGGACAGGGAAGCTTGGCATGCTGCAGTCCATGGGGGGTTCACAAAGAATCAGACACAGCTGAGTGACTGAACAACAACTATATATATATTTGTTATGTATACTTATACATATGTAAAGTGAGAGATGTCTTAATAACATTGTAATTTTAAAAATAATTCCTTCAACTAATATCCTTCTATTACATACGTGAGGAAAAAATAATTAGAAGAGTTAAGCCCTTAAAACCACTTAACCAGTTGTGTACAGAAATGTATATGAAATATAATCTCTCTCTTCTTAAAATTGTTTCAAAATAATATCTATCCCTACAAAAAGGGAATGATTTGTAGCCCCTACTAGATAGATGCGTATCCACTGCCTATTGTATATCTAGCAGGGTCATGACACCACGCAGTAGCCCAGGGATGCTGAAAACAGTCACTTGCTAAGGCTTACTGAAAAAGTCATTTTCACTCTAGGAAATGGGAATTGCTGCCCAATCCCATTAGGTTTCCACCTCATGTCCTTAGACTTACTTCTGTCTTTCTTTGTTCAGGTCTTATCCCTCCTTGTCGATGTTGAACTCGCCTCCCAGAACAAGTAAGCCTCTTCCTTGTAGTCTGCCCATGGAGTCATCAGGTTAAGGGTGTATCTGCTCCATTCCTGATAAATGCCAGTGTTATCTGGCCCATTTCTTTTGTGTGTCTCTCAGTTAGATAGCAGGGTTAGGACATATCAAATCTTGTATTCTCCATGTCCCTTTTATTTTGGAAAGCTTTTGAGAGCTTAACATTTCCCTGTTTCTTGTTGTTCAGACCAAACTATTCCCTTCTGAATCCGTTTACTCTTGGCCTCTTGCCTCCTACAGCAAATCCAGCCTTCCTCTTGTCATCTTCAAGGAACCCACCTCTATCTCCCCTTTCTGTCTTGTACACACAGCCTTAGCTGTCACTTTTATCTCTGGTCAATGGTTAGAATCATGATAACAGTTAAGCTGGAAGTCAAGTGATATCAAAGACAAAGTACTTGAGTATTCTATTCAATAGAATCCAATTTTATTCTATTTAAAAGGAGTAATACATATTTACTGACTTATCTTCTTACAACATTAAAAATTTGGATTTCAAATTCACCAGATATACTTTTTATCCAAGTGTAAATAAGTGTAATATTCTATTATATACATATATACTATATATATTACATATCAGCTTAGCTCAACCAATTGGCTTTAGTTTCTAGAAATGCATATGGATTTTAAAAGGATGGCAATATACTCAAAATACCTTATTTCCCCTTTCCAGGTAGATAATTGAATCCCCTTTTACATGCCAATTACAAATAGTCTTCTAGCCTCTGCATAAAACATTGTAGCATTTTCTGTTAGAAAACTCATTCAGGTTTTAAGTAGTTTTATTCTAAAGAGAGTTCTTCCTTAACATGAATTGAAATCTGTCCCACAGTAATACTCAATCACTGGATTTTATTCCTGCTTCTGGAATCATACAAATCATGGCTAAATAAATTTTTACATGCAGACTTCCAAATATTTAAAAATATTTGTGTCTGACCTAAATTCTCTATGTTAAATAACTTCACTATTGAAGCACTGTATAATTTCTTTGAATTTTTTCCCATCATGCTTCATGTTCTCTTATTCCTGTTTGTTAAAAATTACTCTCAAAATATGGATTCCCCAAACTGGGTATGATGGTCTGGTCACCGCACAATGATTATGAAACCGAACTAAAACTTCACTGTGATTTCTACACAAGTATTTCTGAGGCAAGCTTTCTTTATTCTGCCTTTGTAAAAGGTTGGATTTTTTAACTTTTTTTTAAGACTCTAAGGCAAGATAGCATTAAATTAATCAGTACCCCATTATAACTATATTGGATTTGTAAAGTTTCTTTAGATATTGATAGTAACTGAATATTTTTTACATCATGTGTAGACTCATGTCCTTCACAGATGTGATTGGTCTGCTATGTGAGTGCTCATCAAAGTCTTAAAATATTCCAGAAAACTCTGATTTCTTTTAAAAAACCTAGAAGTTTGTTTTGATCNTTATACAAGAAAGTAAATTTGTACAAAAATGCATAACTTACTATTTCTAACTATATAAATATGGTATCACAACAAAATTTCAGTATCACCATAGTTAGAAGAAAGAGCTTTGATATTTTGTGGTCCTAAAGACTACTTGAAGATTGTCTTCTCGATCAAAACAAATTTCTAGGCTGGTTTAAAAAAATCAAATTTAAATATTTCTGGAATTTTTTAATACTGATGAGTGCTCAGACAATAAAGGCCCCTTAAAATCCTTATGGTTTCTAGACATAGACTACAGCAGAATTTATAGTAATAATAGGTGTTCTGGCTTATTTTAAGAATATCATACCATGCTGAGCACAATCTATACCATACTGAATTACATGAATTTTCTCCACTCAATGTAAGTATTGAAAACTTAGTTGAAGAGATGTAGTTCCAGGTAAACAAACTCAGGCATTCTACTGAGTATTCACCTGTGGATCTGGTTAAGTCACTTCATCTCCTGTCAAGGGTCCTTAACTATTAAGTGAACTAATGATATGCCACCTCTTTCAAGGGATTTTTTTGAGAGTTAATGAATATACAGTGAGCAATTTAAGGATCAAACACACTGGGCAAAAGACTAAATTTTTATTATAGTGGATACTCACAGCCTTATGTAATCTGCCAGTCTAAACCATGTGCTGCTTTGGCACATGCTTACTGAAAATAGCAGACCAGTTTGTGAGCTGGCAAAATCTCAACATGGCAGATGGACATGCAATGAAATAACTAGCAAAGAGACCTTGTTTCAACATCAAATATGTTTCCGTAGGGCCAGATTCCTGGGCAAAGTTGTTTTAGTGTTGAGGATGCAACCAATGTAATGTGATATATTATACCTCCTTTGAATTAAGTCTTTGCTAACTTTTTCCATCTCAAAAAGGAGTAATTTCCGGCATTCATCCGTTTCAGATACTTGAAAAACTCACATTTGAAAGTCACAATGACTTGAATCCTTTTAGTGAAGAGTTTTTAAACACCAGTGAAGAAAGAAGTTTATATCATACTTGGACTGTGTTGTTTTTTTTTTAATAGAAGCTGCAGTTATCTTGCCCCTTAAGCCAAAAAGGGAGATTTATTGTCCACTCTGTCATGACACTCTTTACTCATAGTATAGTAATCATATAGTATTTCAAGGAATGATGTTATTGAGCTCTTAACTAAATTAGAATATTCCAGATATTTCTGACAGGCTCCTTTGAAAAGCTATATATCCACAAGAAAAGCTAAAAGGAGTAGAAACTCATCAAGATTAATGGAAACCTCAAATAATTTTCAGGTATTGTAAAGGGGAGCCCTTCTTATTTTAGTGGTTACTATTATAATTATAAACAGAGAAATTTTTGTGAAATCTATTCTGCAGGGCAAACACATACCTTAAAATTGATAGTGCAGTACATACATTAAGGAAATAAATTATTAAAGTTTCATAGAAAATTCTCAACTTACTTTGTTCTGTAAGTAAATTTTATTATAATGTTTGTTATGGATATAAATTTGATTGTGATTCCTGGATGTATCATAAGCCCATAAACATTACAGTTTTTTGAGAATTAAATTAAGAACAAAATCTAAAATAATGCGTACACATGGCAAAAAGACAATCAGACAATGAAAAATACAAGTTTTCTCCTCTCATAGAAAACCCTTTTTGCCTTTCTGGATATGGTAAAACCACTTAATAGTTTTTATATTTGATCATGATCCTCTGATGTGTGTATGTTCTTAAATTTAAATGTTTATATATTTAAAATAATGTGTCATGGAACTCTACATATGACACATTCATATCTATTTTAATAGCTTCATGTTAATTATTACACAAAGGAACAAAAATTTACCTAAACAGTCCCTCATTAGTGGCCTTTTTAATATCTGATAAGGGTCTCATTACTGATTTTATTCTTAAATTTCTTGAAATTGTCACACATTTATTCCCCCCAATGAACCCTAGTGTCATTTTGTCAAGTGTCCCCTCTCCCAAGTAAAAAGGCTGATGGAATTTTAATTGGTAAAGAATAGAATTTATGGATTTAATTTAGGGGCAATATACTTAACAAAGAACATTGTCTTTCTTACTGTTCATTCAAGACTATTATGATCTATAAGTTGTATAATATCTGACACACTAGATCATACTTATATGTTTTTATATAGATTCAGTACATATCTGGTTAGGTGTACTCAATTGTTGTTACCATCATTATAATTACTATTGGTGT
Source organism: Redunca redunca (assembly GCA_006410935.1). Taxonomy (NCBI): domain Eukaryota; kingdom Metazoa; phylum Chordata; class Mammalia; order Artiodactyla; family Bovidae; genus Redunca; species Redunca redunca. Next base: position 143,621 of record SJYQ01001863.1, on the reverse strand, counting down.
TAATATAAAACAATAGATTTTTTTCTTTGCCTGTATTTTAACTTGACATTGTTTGTATATACAAAAGCTGCTTTCTAAATTGAGTGGCAAACTATTCACTTTAGTGAATTATTTTACTTCTTGTTGACTAGAGTTTATTCTTTGGAGTTTTCTAGCTTATATAGTCATACAATCTGCAAAAAGTGTTAAATTTTATTCTCTTAGCAAACTTGTATGCTACTTATTTCCTTCTCTTCTCTAATTGCTCTGGCTAGATTTTCCAGAATATTGTTCAATATACTGATGAAGTAAGCATCTGCTCCATTTGTAACACTTAAATAAAAAAGGATGTAATGCTAAGCTGCAGATATACATTGGCTTCTGGGTCTTATTAGTTATATCTCTATATTATTATGTCAAAAATTATCCATCTATTTATAGGCTATTAGAGATTTTATATGTTAATTTATGTATGTTATTGAGGGAGTAGATTGCATGGTTTGTTCCTAGTAACATTTTCTCTCATTCTTTGCTTCATTTCTCACTCTATTGACTTTGGGATTGGATGCTATAACTTACTTTTGACCGAAAATACCTGGATGCAGTAGTTTAATGGGTTTGTGATTTCTTCACCCAACCCTACCTCTCAGTCCTATACCATTAGAATAGAATGCTCAGGTTAATTCTTCAGACTGGATCCAGTTAGAGAACCCAGCCAGTCCTGCTCAAGATGCCTTAGCACTGCTCATTAGAGTTCGGTCATACAGCAACCCAGAGAACTCCTGTAGCATGAGTGAGAAGCAAAAAATATTTATTTGCTTTTATGTTGACATAATTTCAATCTTTCTAAATGTCTTTGCTTGTATCTTAGTTAATATATTATTTTAGTATCTTTTCGGAAAGGAAATGACATTTGCACACCTGAGATGAAAATCACCTGTCCACAGAATGGTGTTTAATACACAGAGCTTAACTTGGTCTGACATATTTTCTTTTGGAATTTGGTATCATTTTAATAAGTGAGATATATCTAAGATTATTTTGACTGGCTGGCTTTTTTGCCTTTGTCAAGTTTTGCTGACAGTGTTGTGATAGATTAAAATTTGAGAAAATTTGTTTTGAACGTAATGCTTCTGATGAGCTTAAATACTATTTGAACTTGTTTGTTTGAAAAAAATTTACCAACTAAGCTATTCAGACCTTGTTTATTTTTTCATAGGGAGCTCTTTGACATTCTTTCCTATCATCTTTGTTTACTGGTCTATTAGATGTTTATGTACATTTTCTTAAAAACTTCTATAATTAACTTATAACTTCATGTATATGTCTATATCAAATGTTTTATAAATTTAAAACTCCCATGGTAATTCCAGTGTGCAACTGGGGTAGAGGCACATTGCTCTGTATATTTCTATGCTGACTTGTATCTGTTTTCATATAACAATTAAAAAGTATCTTGAGAAAGATCTTCCTTACCATATTATTTAATGCACCTCCACATTGTGAGCCTTCAGTCGTAACCAATGTTGTATCTATTACCTGTTTGTTTAGATCTTACCATTTCCAAAAATATTTTATCCAGTTATTTTTAGCTTGATTGTTTCTGCTAAGATGCTGTGTTATGCTATGCTAAGTCACTTCAGTTGTGTTCGACTCTTTGTGACACTATGGACTATAGCCTGCCACACCCCTCTGTCCGTGGGATTCTCCAAGCAAGAACACTGGAGTGGGTTGCCATTTCCTTCTCTGCTAATACATAGCTTTCATGTAATTATAACTTCTGTGACCCAATTTCCTAGTTCAATATCTAGAATTGAACTTATGGAACTTCAGTCTCTCTTTTTAATTTAGTAGATTTGATATAATCTGTTATTAATATCGTGACCCTCACATTTTTTTAGAATTTAAATAATATATATTCTCCTCCCATAATTCATACCATGCTATCATTTTCTTCTAGATGTCTCCTGTACAT
>SJYQ01001863.1:105697-123162 GCA_006410935.1 Redunca redunca | reverse complement strand
ACAGCAAAACCAGTACAATATTGTAAAGTAATTAGCTTCCAAATAAAATAGATAAATTTATATTTTAAAAATAGCTGATGTTTTAAAGCAATTTCTACGTGCCAGACACTGATCTTCACAATTTCATATATCATTTGTTCTTTGCAACAAATAACCTAATGAAAGGGTTACTGTAATTATACAAATATGAAACACAAGAAGAAAGTTTGCTTGAACAATGACTTGGTTAAGGTCAGTTTATCAGCATATTACAGAACAAAATTACCAATACCATAACAAAATTACATTCATATTTCTCATATATGAAGACCAGAGCTGCTATGATAACTTCAAAGTGTCATCAGGAAGTCAGAATTCTCTTTCTGCTCTGCCTTACTCAAGCAGATCACCACAAAATCAGAGATAGCTTGCAGAGTTTCAAACATTGCATTTATATTCCAACCAGCAGAAAAAGTGAGGAAGGAAAAATGGAATTTGCCCCATTCTCTTAAGAAGCCTTTCAATAAATTCCATGTAGTTTACCCCCTTAAATCATACAGATAGGAATCTAGGCACATGGCCCTATATAACTATAAAATAGGCTAGGTAAGGGGGCTTCCCAGGTGGCACTAGTGGTGGAGAACCTACCTGGCAATGCAAGAGACATGAGACACAGGTTCCATCCCTGGGTCATGGAGATCCCCTGGAGGAGAGCATGGCATTAAACTCAACATTAGGTTTGCATGATTAAGAAGCCTGGAGAAATAGACTTAACAGTCAGCTGGTCTTCTCTAGCAAATAAAGATTTAGTCACTTATTTACTTGTCATGCAGCTGTTAAATTGTAGGCCTGAATTTGAAGACAAGTCTGAATCAAATGCAATATTCTAAACTATTGTTGTGTATACAGAGTGCCTTATGTCATATACATAGTAGTATCTTGAAAAATACTACTTGATTTTTATTAATCTAAGCATAAATAATAGAAAGTTATGCTATCATTTTATTCTTCAGTTCAGTCGCTCAGTTGTGCCCGACTCTTTGAGACCCCACGAACCACTGCACGCCAGGCCTCCCTGTCCATCAACAATTCCTAGAGCTTACTCAAACTCATGTCCATTGAGTCAGTAATGCCAGCTAACCATCTCATCCTCTGTCGTCCCCTTCTCCTCCTGCCTTCAATTCAAATCCAGCTTTTCACATCAGGTGGACAAAATATTGGAGTTTCAACTTCAACATCACTCCTTCCAGTGAACACCCAGGACTGATTTCCTTTAGGGTGGACTAGTTGGATGTCCTTGAAGTCCAAAGGACTCTCAAGAGTCTTCTCAAACACCATAGTTGAATTCAGACTTAAACTGAAGTGGGGAAAACCACTGCACCATTCAGATATGACTTAAATCAAATTCCCTATGATTATACAGTGGAAGTGAGAAATAGATTTAAGGAACTAGATCTGATAGACAGAGTGCCTGATGAACTATGGACGGAGGTTTGTGACATTGTACATGAGATAGGGATCAAGACCATCCCCAAGAAAAATAAATGCAAAAAAGCAGAATGGCTGTCTAAGGAGGCCTTACAAATAGCTGTGAAAAGAAGAGAAGTGAAAAGCAAAGGAGAAAAGGAAAGATATACACATTTGAATGCAAAGTTCCAAAGAATAGAAAGGAGAGATTAAAAAGACTTCCTCAGTGATCAGTGCAAAGAAACAGAGGAGAACAATAGAATGGGAAAGACTAGAGGTCTCGTCAAGAAAATTAGATATACCAAGGGAACATTTCATGCAAAGATGGGCTTGATAAAGGACAGAAATGGTATGGACCTAACAGAGGCAGAAGATATGAAGAAGAGGTGGCAAGAATACACAGAAGAACCATACAAAAATGATCTTCACTACCCAGATAATCACAATGGTGTGATCACTCACCTAGAGCCAGACATCCTGGAATGTGAAGTCAAGTGGGCCTTAGGAAGAATCACTATGAACAAAGCTAGTGGAGGTGATGCAATCCCAGTTGAGCTATTTCAAATCCTAAAAGATGATGCTGTGAAAGTGCCACACTCAATATGTCAGCAAATTTTGAAAGCTCAGCAGTGGTCACAGGACAGGAAAAGGTCAGTTTCCATTCCAATCCCAAAGAAAGGCAATGTCAAAGAATGCTCAAACTACTACACAATTGCACTCATCTCACACGCTAGTAAAGTAATGCTCAAAATTCTCCAAGCCAGGCTTCAGCAATACGTGAACCATGAACTTCCAGTTGTTCAAGCTGGTTTTAGAAAAGGCAGAGGAACCAGAGATCAAATCATTTTATTCTAGCTCATATTAAAAACCTCATTTGTATTTTAACAAAAGTAAAGTATAATGTTTAGTCCTTCAAATTGCCACTTGAAGGTATCATATGTAACTCTACGAAAAGTGAGAGGTTATATGAGGCATGGCCAGTTATTTGGTATTCAGTGAATCAATTTAGTCACTCAGTCATGTCCAACTCTTTGTGACCCCCATGGACTGTAGTATGCCCGGCTTCCCTGTTCACCTATCCCAGAGCTTGCTCAGACATGAATCCGAGTTGGTAATGCCATCCAACCATCTCATTGTCTGTCGTCCATTCCTCCTCCTGCTTTTAATCTTTCCTAACATCATGGTCTTTTCAAATGAGTCAGTTCTTCATGTCAGGAGGCCAAAGTGTTGGAAAATCAGCTTTAGCATCAGTCCTTCCAATGAATATTCAGGACTGCTTTCTTTTAGGATTGACTGCTTTGATCTCCTTGTAGTCCAAGGGACTCTCAAGAGTCTTCTCCAAAACCACAGTTTAAAAGCATCAATTCTTCAATGCTCAGCTTTCTTTATAGTCCAACTCATATCCATACACGATTACTGAAAAACCATTGACCAGCTTTGACTAGATGGACCTTTATCATCAAAGTAATGTCTCTGCTTTTTAGTAGGCTGTCTAGATTGGTCATAGCTTTTCTTCCAATGAGCAAGTGTCTTTTAATTTCATGGCTGCAGTAACCATCTGCAGTGATTTTGGAGCCGAAGAAAATAAAGTCTCTCACTGTTTCCTTTGTTTCCCCATCCATTTGCCATGAAAAGAGGGGAATAGATGTTATGATTTCAGTTTTTTGAATGTTGAGTTTTAAGCTAGCTTTTTCACTCTCCTCTCTCACTTTCATCAAGAGGCTCTTTCCTCTTCACTTTCTGCCATAAGGGTGGTGTCATCTGCATATCTGAGGTTATTGATGTTTCTTCTGGCAATCTTGATTCCAGCTTGTGCTTCATCCAGCCTGGCATTTCACATGATGTACCTTGCATGTCAGTTAAATAAGCAGGGTGACAAAAATAAACAGCCTTGACATACTCCTTTTCCTATTTGGAACCAGTCTGTTGTTCCATGTCTGGTTTTAACTGTTGGTTCTTGAGCCGAATACAGATTTCTCAGAAGGCAGATAAAGTGGTCTGGTTTTCCCACTGCTTGAAGAATTTTACACAGTTTATTGTTACCTACATAGCTTTTTATTATTATTATTATTATTAAGTTCAGTTCAGTCTCAGTTGTGTCTGACTCTTTGTGACCCCATGAATCGCAGCATGCCAGGCCTCCTTGTCCATCACCAACTCCTGGAGCCTACCCAAATTCATGTCCATTGAGTCAATGATGCCATCCAACCATCTCATCCTCTGTCGTCCCCTTCTCCTCCTGCCCTCAATCTTACCCAGCATCAGGGTCTTTTCCAATGAGTCAACTCTTCTCATGAGGTAGCCAAGTATTGGAGTTTCAGCTTTAACATCAGTACTTCCAATGAACACCCAGGACTGATCTACTTTAGAATGGACTGGTTGGATCTCCTTGCAGTCCAAGGGACTCTCAAGAGTCTTCTCCAACACCACAGTTCATAGGATTTTTTGGTATTAGCTACTGACAATATATTTCTATTTTTGCATCCAAAATCTTTAAGAATTTTTTATAAGTGGACTAATAAATATTCTGCAATTTTTGAGCCTAATGTTTTTAATTATACATGTGGAGAAAATGGCAAATTAATATTAACACACACCTGGTGATAATTTTAATATATCTTTGGGAATCAAATTTCAGAGATGTTGAATATGAAAAATATGCATAGAAGGAACAGTATAGTATATGCACTGAAATGAAGAACCCAGTGGATAGATTAAAATAAATCCAACAAATGGATTAACATAGATACAAACTGAGAGAAAACAAGCNGGAAGGAACTAATTAAAATACAATTATATACCAATGAAATTGAAAAGAATTCAAGACCATACAATCAAATCAAAATCTAGCTTGATAGATCATTAAAATTAATAGCACCATAAACATGAAATGCTTAGATATAAATATCATAAAATATGTGAAAGGTCTGTATGCTAAAACACTTATTAAAGAAATTAAATACCAAACAAATGGAGATAAACTGTGTTTGGGTGACTCAATACTATTAAGACGTCATTTATTCCAAAATTGATGGCAATTTGCTTTTCTCTAATAGACTATAAGCTTTTCAAGGGCTGAGAGATGTTAATTTAACTTCACAGGCTTAGGCATTTGGCCATCAGTAAGCATTTTGCTGAAGCTGAAGCTCCAATCCTTTGGCCACCTGATACAAAGAACCAACTCATTGGAAAAGACCCTGATGCTGGGAAAGATTGAGGGCAGGAAAAGAAGGGGGCAACAGAGGATGAGATGGTTGGGTAGCATCACTGACTCAATGGACATGAATTTGAGTAAACTCCCAGAGACAGTGAAGAACAGGGAAGCCTGGCATGCTTTAGTCCATGGAGTCATAGAGTCTGACATGAACAACAACAAACTTTTTAAAATTTATGAATGCAGGAACATACACAGTGCTAAAGACATTTACAGTATTAGATCATTAATGTAGTGAAATAATCTCATGATTACATACCTCTATTTTTTAACAGAAATTGTACTTATTTTAAAGTGTGATGGAATCATAAATGTGAAGGAATATACAACATGTAGGCTTAGTAAATTTTCCTTACATTTATGATTAAAATGTAATTATCTAATCAGTGGAAAACAGCATAATGAATAAGGTATGGAACACAAATTGTAATGAAAGTAGAATTCAATTAGTATTTCTAAGATTTTTTTATTTTCAGCAAGGTAACATAATTGACATATATAGACTAAGCAATTTTAATGTCAAGCTGGTTTCAATTTTTCTGTATCTATTTCTTTTATGATATTTTCTTATATGCTTATGTTCTGATGGGAAGACAGAATTAATAAATAATATAATGAAGGATATTAGTAAATGCTATGAAGTGATGACTATCAGGGCAAGGAGAAAGTGAGATGTAGGTATATNTGCTTATGTTCTGATGGGAAGACAGAATTAATAAATAATATAATGAAGGATATTAGTAAATGCTATGAAGTGATGACTTTCAGGGCAAGGAGAAAGTGAGATGTAGGTATATTTAAGAAGGTATTCCGGGAAGATGTTTGTGAGGGCATGACATTTGTGAATTTGACACACAAGAGAGTATTCATGAAGAGAGTAACAGAAATCAGACATGAGAAGTAGGCAGGACACTGACTTTGGAGGACCTGTCTGACTAAGTTCCAATGAGAAGCAAATTCAGATTTTGAGCTTATGCACGATATACTGTTAGCTCTTCAAAATACATCCCAAAATTTCTAACCACCTCCACAACTAACATTCTGTTCTAGACCATAATGGACTCTTGCTTGAATATTTTCAATACCCCTCCAACTGATGTAATTGTATTCTTGCCCTTCTATAGCTGATTCTAATTAAAAAATACAGTGATCCTTTTAAAACCTAAATGAGATTGTGTCACTGTTTTTGCTTAAAGCCATCCATGACATCTCATGACTCTCAGACTAAAACTATAGGTCTTCCAAAAGCCAACAAGGTCCTACATGACTAATCGCTGTTCAGTCTCCTACAGTTATCTTCCTGGCTTTCTGTCCTGAAAATCACAAATGCCATCTTGTCTCAGGGCCTCTCTGTGATGTTTTCTCTCAGCCTATGAAGGTTTTTTCCCTAGAAATGCTTGACTCAAGTTTACAAACCCTCCTTGTCTGCCAGAGGTTAGTGATCTCAAAGTGATTCTTTAATTATTCTCTATAAAATAAAACTCCCACCCTCTATAGCAGCACTCTCTAATCCCTTTATCTTCATTTGTTTTTCTTTATAATGTAATCTGAGAAATTTTTTTCTTATAAATGCATCCACTTAAGAAATGCTTGTTGAACTCTGAGAATGTGTGAGTACCTGTGTTTCCTCTCAAACCCAAGAAAAAAGATTAAGATCATCACCTAGAATTTAGTACAATGCCTTACATACAGTATGACTTGAATTTAGCAATATTATATGAATATCCTATTTAAGGGAGGAAAAAAATCGAGTTTAAATAAAGCTCTAAGCTAAAACCTAAATTAAAATCATCATTTTTTCCCTCATGGCTTTTATTTATCTTTTTAAAAAGGGAAACTTATCTCAGGATTACTTTTGAAACAACACAACACTGTTGAATCTTCTCAAAAACGAGTTTCAAGTATCCTATGAGTTATGTGATGAGAGATAGTATTTATATAGAGGAGTGCCATTCTACTTCATATTTTACTTTGGGAGAATTAACATGTGCAAAGGCTTCAGTAAGAAGAGTAGAAGAAAAAGACTGATGTCTTTTTACCTATAGTCTGGCTCAGACAGAAAAGAATCTGCCTGCAATTCGGGAAACCAGAATTCGATCCCAGGGTTGGGAAGATCCCTGGAGGAGGAAATAGCAACCCAAACCCAGTATTTTTGCCTGAAGAACTCTATGGCTAGAGAAGCCTGGAGAGCTATAGTCCATGAGGTCACAAGAGTCAGACAATTCTGACTGACTAATACAGACATACACAAACACACCAAATGAAAATACCTCAAACAAAGAGTTGCTGTTTTTCAACAGTTCATGTTTGTCCGGTATTTTCAAGTTCAAAAGTGATATTCAGTATACTCATTTATGCTTCCAATTTGAGGAAGAAAAAAAAGTAATGGGCTTGACAGTAGGGGTTCAGTTCTGTTCAGTTCAGTCGCTCAGTTGTGTCCGACTCTTTGCGACCCCATGAATCGCAGCATGCCGGCTCTCCCTGTCCATAACCATCTCCCAGAGTTCACTCAGACTCACATCCATTGAGTCCGTGATGCCATCCAGCCATCTCATCCTCGGTTGTCCCCTTCTCCTCCTGCCCCCAATCCTTCCCAGCATCAGAGTCTTTCCCAATGAGTCAACTCTTCTCATGAGGTGGCCAAAGTACTGGAGCCTCAGCTTCAGCATCATTCCTTCCAAAGAAATCCCAGGGTTGATCTCCTTCAGAATAGACCGTTTGGATCTCCTTGCAGTCCAAGGGACTTTCAAGAGTCTTCTCCAACACCACAGTTCAAAAGAGTCAATTCTTTGGCGCTCAGCCTTCTTCACAGTCCAACTCTCACATCCATACATGATCAGAGGGAAAACCATAGCCTTGACTAGACGGACTTTAGTCGGCAAAGTAATGCCTCTGCTTTTGAATATGCTATCTAGGTTGGTCATAACTTTTCTTCCAAGGAGTAAGCGTCTTTTAATTTCATGGCTGCAGTCACCATCTGCAGTGATTTTGGAGTAGGGGTAACAATATATTTATTTCAATCATGTGTGAAATCTGTTGAGTTCTACTATCTAATTATCTATCATCTATACCTAACAAAGGAGAAGGCAATGGCACCTCACTCCAGTACTCTTGTCTGGAAAATCCCATGGACAGAGGAGCATGGTAGGCTGCAGTCCATGGGGTCGCTAAGAGTCGGGCACGACTGAGTGACTTCACTTTGACTTTTCACTTTCATGCATTGGAGAAGGAAATGGCAACCCACTCCAGTTTTCTTGCCTGGAGAATCCCAGAGACCAGTGGGCCCCCGTCTATGGGGTCGCACAGAGTTGGACACAACTGAAGTGACTTAGCAGCAGCAGCAGCAGGATACCTATCAAAGTGTCTTCTCATGAGCTCATTTCCCACATAATAACTCACTGTTTATGATGATCAGTAGCAACATTTCATTCATTATTTGATGTTTGATTTTTTTCACAAATTAATTTTATTCTAATAAAGTTTTATTTTTCCAGATGTTGCACAATGATAATTGTACTTGGTTTTGAAATGGACTGGATATTTTGGTTTGTGATTTCAGAATGCTGCTGGCTTATTCAGTAAACTATTGCAAGGGCCTAACAATTATACAGTGGAAGTGAGAAATAGATTTAAGGGACTAGATCTGATAGACAGAGTGCCTGATGAACTATGGATGGAGGTTAGTGACCTTGTACAGGAGACAGGGATTAAGACGATCCCCAAGAAAAAGAAATACAAAAAAGCCAAATGGCTGTCTGAAGAGGCCTTTCAAATAGCTGTGAAATGAAGAGAAGGAAAAAGCAAAGGAGAAAAGGAAGGATACACCCATTTGAATGTAGAGTTCCAAAGAATAGTAAGGAGAGATAAGAAAGTCTTCCTCGGCGATCAATGCAAAGAAATAGAGGAAAACAATAAAATGGGAAAGGCTAGAGATCTCTTCAAGAAAATTAGAGATACCAAGGGAACATTTCAGGCAAGGATGGGCTTGATAAAGGACAGAAATGGTATGGACCTAACAGAAGCAGAAGATATGAAGAAGAGGTGGCAAGAATACACAGACGAACTATACAGAAAAGATCTTCATGACCCAGAAAATCATGATGGTGTGATCACTCACCTAGAGCCAGATATCCTGGAATGAGAAGTCAAGTGGGCCTAAGGAAGCATCACTACCAACAAAGCTAGTGGAGGGGATGGAATCCCAGTTGAGCTATTTCAAATCCTAAAAGATGATGCTGTGAAAGTGCTGCACTCAATATGCCAGCAAATTTGGAAAACTCGGCAGTGGCCACAGGACTGGAAAAGGTCAGTTTTCATTCCAATCCCAAAGAAAGGCAATGCCAAAGAATGCTCAAACTACCACATAATTGCACTCATCTCACATGCTAGTAAAGTAATGCTCAAAATTCTCCAAGCCAGGCTTCAGCAATATGTGAACCGTGAACTTCCTGATGTTCAAGCTGGCTGTAGAAAAGGAAGAGGAACCAGAGATCAAATTGCCAAATCCTTTGGATCATGGAAAAAGCAAGAGAGTTCCAGAAAACATTTATTTCTGCTTTACTGACTATGCCAAATCCTTTGACGGTGTGGATCACCAAAAACTGTGGGAAATTCTGAAAGAAATGGGAATATCAGACCACCTGGCCTGCCTGTTGAGAAATCTGTATGCAGGTCAGGAAGCAACAGTTAGAAGTGGACATGGAACAACAAACTGGTTCCAAATAGGAAAAGGAGTACATCAAGGCTGTGTATTGTCACCCTGCTTGTTGAACTTATATGCAGAGTACAGAGTACTATACTCATATGCATGAGAAACACTGGCCTGGATGAAGCACAAGCTGGAATCAAGATTGCTGGGAGAAATATCAATAACCTCAGATGTACAGATGACACCACCCTTATGGCAAAAAGCAAAGAAGAACTAGAGCCTTTTGATGAAACTGAACTAGGAGAGTGAAAGTGTTGGCTTAAAACTCAACAGTCAGAAAACTCAGATCATAGCATCTGGTTCCATTACTTCATGGCAAATAGATGGGGAAACAGTGGAAACAGTGTCAGACTTTATTTTGGGGGGCTCCAAAATCATTGCAGATGGTGACTACAGCCATGAAATTAAAAGATGCTTGCTCCTTGGGAGAAAAGTTATGAGCAATATAGACACCATATTAAAAAGCTGAGACATTACTTTGCCAACAAAGGTCCGTCTAGTCAAGGTGATGTTTTTTCCAGTAGTTATGTATGGATGTGAGTGTTGGACAATAAGGAAAGCTGAGTGCCAAAGAATTAATGCTTTTGAACTGTGGTGTTGGAGAAGACTCTTGAGAGTCCCTTGGACTGCAAGGAGATCCAACCAGTCTACCCTAAAGGAGATCAGTCCTGGGTATTCATTGGAAGGACTGATGCTGAAGCTGAAACTCAATACTTTGGCCACCTGATGTGAAGAACTGACTCATTTGAAAAGATCCTGATGCTGGGAAAGACGGAAGGCTGGAGGAGAAGGGGATGACAAAGAATGAGATGGTTGGATGGCAACACCGACTCAATGGACATGAGTTGGAGTAAACTTCGGGAGTTGGTGATGGACAGGGAGGCCTGGAGTGCTGCAGTCCATGAGGTCACAAAGAGTTGGACATGACTGAGTAACGGAACTGAACTGAATTGAATGGTACCTCAGTCACATTTTATATTATGCCTGATATCAACAGGTCAAATGACTATAAAAAATCATGAATGATTCTTTTTACACATCATTGTAATAATGTATAATAGCATCTAACCTTTGGCTTTAATTATGAGGAAGAATTTATGTTTAAAAATGCTTAGTTAAATGTTTAATATTTCGATCATTTGGCATCCACATAATTCCATTCTATTCTATCAAATGTTATTTCATACAGATTTAACTATATGCTGACCTGCCTCTTGAAAAACCTACATGCAGGTCAGGAAGCAACAGTTAGAACTCGACATGGAACAACAGACTGGTTCCGAACAGGAAAAGGAGTACGTCAGGCTGTATATTGTCACCCTGCTTATTTAACTTCTATGGAGAGTACATCACGAGAAATGCTGGGCTGGAAGAAGCACAGTCTGGAATCAAGATTGCCAGGAGAAACATCAATAACCTCAGATATGCAGATGACACCACCCTTATGGCAGAAAGTGAAGAAGAACTAAAAAGCCTCTTGATGAAAGTGAAAGTGAAGAGTGAAAATGTTGTCTTAAAGCTCAACCGTCAGAAAACGAAGATCATGGCATCTGGTCCCATCACTTCATGAGAAATAGATGGGGAAATAGTGGAAACAGTGTCAGACTTTATTTCTTTTAGGCTCCAAAGTCACTGCAGATGGTGACTGCAGCCATGAAATTAAAAGACTCCTTGGAAGAAAAGTTATGACCAACCTAGATAGCATATTGAAAAGCAGAGACATTACTTTGCCGACTAAAGTCCGTCTAGTCAAGGCTATGGTTTTTCCTGTGGTCATGTATGGATGTGAGAGTTGGACTGTGAAGAAAGCTGAATGCCGAAGAATTGGTGCTTTTGAACTGTGGTGTTGGAGAAGACTCTTGGGAGTCCCTTGGACTGAAAGGAGATCCAACCAGTGCATTCTGAGGGAGATCAGTCCTGGGATTTCTTTGGAAGGAATGATGCTAAGGCTGAAACTCCAGTACTATGGCCACCTCATGCGAAAGATTGACTCATTGGAAAAGACTCTGCTGCAGAGAGGGATTGGGGGCAGGAAGAGACGGGGACAACAGAGGGTAAGATGGCTGGATGGCATCACTGACTCGATGGATGAGTTTGAGTGAACTCTGGGAGTTGGTTATGGACAGGGAGAGCTGGCGTGCTGCAATTCATGGGGTCACAAAGAGTTGGACACAACTGAGCAACTGAACTGAACTGAAGTCACTCAGTCGTGTCCAACTCTTTGCGACTCCATGGACGGTAACCTACCAGGCTCTGTGGTCCATGGGGTTTTCCTGGCGAGAATACTGGAGTGGGTTGCCATTTCCTTCTCCAGGGATCTTCCCAACCCAGGGATCGAACCCGGGTCTCCTGCATTGCAGACAGACCCTTTACCGTGTGAGCCACTAGGGAAGCTGTGTTATTAAAAGTTATATCTTAAAGATTCATGGAAACCTCATGGACATTTCAAGTTTATTGAAACTTTAGATTTCTTAAATGACCGTGTTTTTTTATATTTAATGAAGAGTTTATTCATTCACATATTCATTTCTGGAATTCCCTGTCCATTCAATCAACATGTTGGAGAGAAATACTTACCAACTATAGAACTGTACTGAAATATGTTAGTTGCAGCCAGATATCTCAAACTAAAACATGTTTTATTATGAACAGAAATGCATTAACAGTGCATAGATTTCTGGAATTATCTCCCACTTCTCCTCTCCCAGAGTACACTAAGGAGTCTTACAAAGCAAATGAGCATAAAGCTTGGGAAGCAGTTTCAGATGCCGAAAAGGGCACTAATTTCATAGATAGGTTTAGTGACATTTCACCATTAGAAACACTCATCCACAGTGAGAAGGATGCTGCATTAGTGCCTGTATATAGTCCATTCATATATTTGCCTCTAAATTTCCAGTGTCATCTGATTTTATCAATTTAACTTGTATTTATTTATTGTAATTTTATTTTTTCCAAATATTAAGGTAATAAATCTTATTATGGAAAATATCAAAATAAGACATATCTACTCTATAGCCAAAACTTTATCATGAAATAATGACAATGGTTAACCTATTAGACAGCTCCTTTCTCCTACAGCCACAGTTCACTTCAGTTCAGTCACTTAACCATGTCTGACTCTTTGTGACCCCATGGACTGCAGCATGCCAGGTTTCCCTGTCCATCACTAACTCCCAGAGTTTGCTCAAACTCATGTCCATTGAGTTGGTGATGTCATCCAACTATCTCATCCTCTGTCATACCCTTCTTCTCCTGCCTTCGATCTTTCCCAGCATCAGAGTCGTTTCCAATGAGTCAGTTCTTCGCATCAGGTTGCCAAAGTATTGGAGTTTCAGTTTCAGCATTAGTCCTTCCAATGAATATTCAGGACTGATTTCCTTTAGGATTGACTGGTTTGATCTTGCAGTCCAAGGGACTCTCAAGAGCCTTCTCCAACACCACAGTTCAAAAGCATTGATTCTTCTGTGCTCAGCTTTCTTTCTTTCTTTTGGTCCAACTCTCACATCCATACATCACTACTGGAAAAAAACATCAATTTGACTAGATGGACCTTTGTTGGCAGCCACAGTGCTTCCTTATTAATCCTGGAACATGCCAAGTATACTTCCTCCTTAGGGTCTTTGAACTGGAACAAGTTTCACTTTCAAGTGCATTGGTCTGGGCAAGCGTTGATGGAAGGTGACTTCACAGAGATGAAGCTATCTGGCAGAAGAAAATTCTGGGCAGAAAGAAGAGCAAATGCAAAGAATAGTGTTTGAAGAAAAGTAAGGAGATCAGTGTGCCTGAAGCAGGGTAAGGAAGGGGTGAGGTAGACCCAGTGAAATGAGGAGATTGGAGAGGTAAACTGGAAAACAGATGAGGTAAGTTGAAGGCCAGGATAAAACGGTTCACAGTTACTTTTAGTAAAATGGGGATCTCTTGAGGGTTATGAGCAAAGTGATGACAAGAGATTACATACTATCTTAAAAGATAATTTATAGTATATTAAAAGGACACCTTCTTAATGATTTTAGTGTTTATTTTTGTTCTTGGTAAATTCCTTTGTTGTTATTATAAATAAATAGGTCTATTTTTAGCAGTGTTTTGCTACTTGAATGCTGAATTATTAAATTTGTTAACCCCAAAGGACACATAGTATGCATACATATGTATGTATATATTTATACATATATGTTTGTGTCTGTGTGACTATGTATACACACATAGATATACATAATATGAGCATATTAATAAACATGGGTATACCATGTACTATAGAATTGTTCTTTCTCAAGCTCACAAATTGAAGTTCTGTATCTTCTCTAATCTGTTGTATAATTGAATAGCTATATATCTAAGGTTACTAAAAGTAACATTGAAGGGTAAAGATATATTTAATTATATATATGTGCATAATATATATCATATATTTTTTATTCATATCCTCTTCAGCATTTATTGCTTGTAGTATTGTATTATCAGATTTATTGTATTGATGGTATTAGATTTTTTGATGATGGCCATTCTAACTGGTGTGAGGTAATACCTCAATCTAGGTTTGGTTTGCATTTCTCTAATAATTCATGATATTGAGCTTCTTTTCTTGTGTTGTGTTTGTTGGCCATCTTTATGTCTTCTTTGGAGAAATTTCTACTTATGTCATACATTCATTTTTGACTAGATTGGTTTTTGGTTTTGAGCTCCATGAGATGTTTATATATTTTGGAAATTAATTCTTTGTTTCTGCTTCATTTCCAAGTATTTTCTCCCACTCTGAGGGTTGTCTTTTCATCCTCTTTGCTGTGCAAAAGTTTTAAATTTAATTAGGTTCCATTTGTTTATTTTTGTTTTCTGTTCAGTTCAGTTGTTCAGTCCTGTCTGACTCCCTGCAACCCCATGATCTGCAGCACGCCAGGCCTCCCTGTCCATCATCAACTCCTGGAGTTTACTCAAACTCAGGTCCATTGAGTCAGTGATGCCATCCAACCATCTCATCCTCTGTCATCCCCTTCTCCTCCCGCCTTCAATCTTTCCCAGCATCAAGGTCTCTTTAAATGAGTCAGTTCTTTGCATCATGTGGCCAAAGTATCAGAGTTTCAGCTTCAGCATCAGTCCTTCCAATGAATATTCAGGACTGATTTCCTTTAGAATGGACTGGTTGCATCTCCTTGCAGTCCAAGGACTCAAGAGTCTTCTCCAACACCACAGTTGAAAACTATCAGTTCCTTGGCACTCAAAATGGTAATGGGAGAGACTGACTGAGGGGGGAACTGGGTCTTGTTCTGATGGGCGGGGCCATGCTCAGTAAATCTTTAATCCAATTTTCTATTGAAGGGCGGGGCTGTATTCCTTCCCTGCTATTTGACCTGAGGCCAAACTATGGTGGAGGTAATGAAGATAATGGAGACCTCCTTCAAAAGGTCCCATGCATGCACTGCTACACTCAGTTGCTCCAACCGTGCAGCAGGCCATCGCCAACCCACGCCTCCGCCAGAGACTCCTGGACACTCAAGGGCAAGTCTCAGTCAGTTTGGGGTCACTGCTCTTTCTCCTGGGTCCTGGTGTGCACAAGGTTCTATTTGTGCCCTCCCAGAGTCTGTTTCCCAGTGTAAGTTCTGGCGGCTCTATGGTGGGTTAATGGTGACCTCCTCCAAGAGGGCTTATGCCATACCCATGTCTACTGCCCCAAGAACCCCTGCCCCCACAGCAGTCCACTGCTGACCCATACCTGCTCAGGAGACACCAAAACACAGCTCTGTCTCAGTCTCTGGGTCCTGGTGCGCACAAGGTTAGTTTGAACCCTCTGAGTGTCTCTGGTGGGTATAGGGTTTGATTCTAAACTTGATTTTGCCCCTCCTGCCATCTTGCTGGGGCTTCTTCTTTGCCCTTGGGCATGGAGTATCACCTCACAGTCACTCCAGCACTGTGCAGCTGCCGCTCCACAGTGGGGTTTATCTGCCCTTATTATTATTATCTTGCTGGGGTTTCTCTGCCCTTGCATGTAGGGTATCATAAAGCCTCAGAATGATAGTCCTGGTGGGCTCTTGGAATGCAGTGTCCCTCTTCTTCATTCCTCAGTCACAAATGCCCCGACCAGTCCTCCAAACTGTCAAGGTCTTAAAAAGCAAGAAAAGTCTGACAAACAGACCCAGCCAAAGGAAGCTCCGCCAGATAGGATGATCTGCTGCCAAGTGGCATCCTGGATGGCACTAGTTCTGGAGGCTGCAAATCCCACAGCAAGGAGCCATCGGGGTGAGTTTCAGGGTGGGTTTCTGGTACAAGCTCTCTTCCTGGCAGCAGATAGCCACCTTGCTGCATCCTCACTGGGGAAGGAAGTTGCTAGGATTTCTTCTTCCTCTCCTTCCAAGAACAACAGGGCTAGCGAATTTGCACCTCTCAGCTGACCTCACTTAACTTTATTTATTTATTTATTTTTTAATGCCCATGCTTTTATTTATTTATTTTTTTAATATTTCACAAACTTTATTCAAATTATTGAAATAGTCACAGAGCAATAAAATATGCAATTCTGTACTGACTCACTTAACTTTAATTACCTCCNCACAATCAAAAAAAAAAAAAAAAAACCAAACACCCTTCTCCAAAGGAAGTCACAGCTGAGGCTAGGAGGTCACCATTGAATTTTTGTTTTAATTTTCATTATTTTAGGAGGTGGTTAAAAATATCTTAGTGTGATTTATGTCAAAGAGTGTTCTGCCTATGCTTTCCTCTGAGTTGTGTAGTATCCAGCCTTCTATTTAGATTTTTAATCCATTTTGAGTTTATTTTGTATACGGTGTTAGGTAGTATTCTAATTTCATTCTTTTACATGTAGCTGTCCAGTTTTCCCAGCACCACTTATTGAAGAAGATGTCTTTTCTCCATTGTATATTCTTGCCTCCTCTGTCAAAGATTAGGTGACCATCAGTTCAGTTCAGTTCAGTCACTCATTCGTGTCCAACTCTTTGCGACCCCATGAATCGCAGCACGCCAGGCCTCCCTGTCCATCACCAACTCCATAGGTGTGAACAAATATTGTATAATATAGCAATCCTACTCCTTGGCATATTGATGAACCTATTTCCAGGGCAGGAATAGAGATGCAGACATAGAGAATAGAGAAGTGGACATGGGTTGGGGTGGGAAGGAGAAGGTGAGATGAATTGAGAGAGTAACATTGACATGTATACACTACCATGTAAAATAGATAGCTAGTGGGAAACTGCTGTATAGCATGGGGAGCTCAGCTCAATACTCTGTGATGACTTAGATGGGCGAGAAGGGGGATGAGAGGGAGGCCTAAGAAGGAGCAGATTTATGTATACATATAGCTGATACACTTCATTGTACAGCAGAAACTAATACAACATTGTAAAACAATTATATATATATATGTGTGTGTGTGTGTACATATATATATATCTTTAAGCTCATAGGAAAGAAACATTCTTGACCAGACCCACATGTGAATGGCTGCAGGAAAAAAAGAAATGAACACATCTCCTCTGCAGTTTGTCCAAACCAGGAAATATTTGCAACAACATTTGGCCTTCTTATTTTCATACCTCACTTCCCCTTTCTTTGTTCCATAAAAGAAACTAAGACCTAACTCAGGAAAGGTGGTTCTTTGGGTCACTAGTACATAATCTCCTGTGTATGCTGGCTTTCCAAATAAAGTCACTCTTCCTTGCCCCAACAACTTACTTCTTGATTTATTGGCTATTGGCTTGTTGTGTTGGAAACAGTGCGTTTGGACTTGGTAACGTGACATGTCAGTAGCTTCCCGTATTTTGTCTTTTCTCGTAAGCTTTTCTATATTAAGCAATGAAAGCATCTTTATACTAATTAACTCCTTTTAACCTTGCTATAGAGTATGATTTAAATAACACATAGATTTGCTTTTCCTTAGTTGCTAAGTTGTGCAATTCTTTTATGACTGCTTGGACTCTATCCAGCCAGGCTCCTCTGTCCGTGGGAATTTCCACGCAATAATACTGGAGTGGTTTGCCATTTCCTTCTCCAGGGGGATCGTCCCAATCCAGGGGCTTTGCAAAGCCTACTTACACACATATATGTGTGTGTGTGGGTGTGTGTTTACCCTCCCAGTCCTACATA
>SJYQ01001863.1:62257-73067 GCA_006410935.1 Redunca redunca | reverse complement strand
ATATATCATGTATAATATATAACTCATATTTGATATAAATGAATATATATCCTATGTTCCTTAAGTTATGATTTGCTATTCAATAAATACCTAGAAAGAATCAATAAGTATGTCCCAAAGTAGGCAGCTGAATAAGATATGGCCCTTATGTTAAAGAACACACACTAGGAATTATGTAAAAAAAAAAAATTAATAAAATATGCAAATGCTTGAAAGAAGTATGGTAGAGTCATTATATTAATGGCTTCAATTCTTCATCCTTCCTTGAATCCATATGACTCAGGATTTCTCCCTCAGAAATGTATATTTCCTCACCCCATGCAGTTAATTTGGCCAATTGTTTGAGTTAAATATGACAATTGGCATTTCTGAATCTAAGACTCAGAAATAGGGATTATTTTTACCTGCCCTCACTTTCATCTATGTCCTATCATGAGAACACACCTCGACTAGACTACTGGGTAAGCCTCACATGCCAGAGTTCTCTCTCCAACTGGCACCAGCCTGCATTAGCTAACTATCAGCCAACATCCAGATAAAAGAATAATTCAAGTGAAGGTCAGCAGAGCCACCTAGATCCTTTGTTTTGCTGTTATTGCTATTGGGGAATTGTTCATTATGTAGCATTTTTATGGCCATGGGTAACTGATACAAGATTAGAGAACAATTAACTATCTCCTGTTTAGTTAATAGGAAGGATGAATAGAAAATCTCAGATGAATCAGAGAAAGGATCAACAATACAGAGCAAAAGTTATAGCTAGTTCAAAGCCGTCACAATATCATATGGCTCATCAAGAGACAGGTAAATAATTTCTTTATGCAGGAGCTATTTGGAGGTAGACTCTGATTTGTAAAAAATTAAATGGGTCACATAATCTTGGATTGTCCCTCAACCATAAGATAATAATAAAAATTTTAAGAATGAGAGAAATACGACCAGATTTTCATTTTAAAAATACCAAATTATTGGATGAAATATAATTTAAAGTAGGTGAGGCTAGAATCAAGGGAACTCTGGTGGACATTTATTGTAACACTCCATATGTAGATGAAGGCTTGAAGAAAAGCAATAATGGTAGAGACAGAAATAGCAAACAGAAATGAGATATATTAAGAGATAAAATCAACCGGATTTATTATCTATTTGGTAAAAAGTGAGGATAAAAGAAAAAATATCAAGGGTTACTTTCGGGTGTTTATTCTAAGTCTAAAGCAGAAGATACAAGGCTGGATTCTAGAGGGAATATCTGACAAGTTCCTCAGGCCTAAAAGGAGAAGTTGAGTGTTCAGTTTTCAACATGATGGGAAAGCCTGGGATACTCAAATTTATATGTGATTGGTCTATAGATTTTGAGAAGACCAAGGAGATTTGTGATTTAGATTAGAGAATAGTTTACAGGTGTGAGAGTAGAACCCAGGTACTTTTATGAAATCACTCAATAAATAGAACTGGATCGGAAATTAGCAGAATAATGGAAAAAATAATGAAAAGAACTATGTACTCAGTAAGAACCACAAAGACCTTTGAAATGCCTGTACAAATTGTCCCAGTACAAGATATCAAGGGACAGAAAAACAACCAAATTCAGGTATCAACAGATGTTTTGTTCACCAAATTATAAGGCTGTACTTCAAAAACAGCAGTATCCTTAAATTATCCTTAAACATCTCTGTAAACTCCTTATACTGAGTATAATTTAAACTTACTCAGATTCAGTGCTTAAATATTTTCTTTCAGCAGTCACTGTTATCAGTTCTTGTTAGGACAAGAGTTTTAAACTGTGAAGTAAAATAAAGTATCTGAAAACAACAGAAGGCTCCAAATGCACTGACTTCCTTTCATATGAGATCTATTCTTCTTAGGAGCTTAGGGTAAAGCACCTCTTTATTTGACTGAGCCCCAAAATTCACTCTCAGAGTTTCTTCTTAATAGTTTGGTATGTTCATCCCACAATACTAAAACCGCAATGCCAAATGTCTAAGAAAGCATTAAAAATTTAAAAAATATCTATTTTCCATACCTTCTCAGATTTTCTATCCCACGTATTGAAGATTCAACCACTGGACTCAATTTTTAAAAAGACTATAGGCTATGTGTTCTCAGGACCACTGGAGAATGCATCAAACGGAATGTGTACTGACAGAAGATAAAAATGCTGTCTGTACATATTTGTAGAAAAACCAATGGGAGCAATCAAATTGTGCCAAACTTGCCTATGCTTTCTTAAAGAGAGATTTATTTACTGTATTAACATTGGCCTTCTGTAGGTCAGTGGTTCTCAATAGAATGAAATTTGTAAAGAAAATTTGTAACATTATTTGTCCTATTAAAAGAAAGACACGGCTGTCATTTGTGGATGAGGACCAGAGATGCTGAATATTCTATAGTATTCTGTGTAGCTCAGGGATTTCATAGTCTCCAGACATTTCACAAGTTAAAAAAAAAAAAGTACTTACAATATTTGTAATGGGAAGAATGGTACATTAGCACTCTACTACAGTTGATAAAACTGTTTCCCACATGGGTATGAGTTAACAATTACAGTACTTGAAACAATGTATACTGGAATTGAATATTTAAGGCAATTGACAGCATGTGGTAAGAGCCAGGGTGCTCACTGTTAGAGGGGGATATGTATGGATAAGCAAGGGGAGGGGATAGAATGAGACACATAGTAGTGGATTAGATTTGGAGAGATCACTATGAACTCATCTTTAACTTAATCTAGAGGCAGATGGTTCCATACAGAAGTGTCTTTGTGTGTCTCTCTCTGTGTATATGAATGAGTTAATATGCACAGTATATTTCTTTTTTTATCATCTGGAGGACCTAGAAGCAATGATACCTCAGTGTCACACCTAGTACACTAATCTTGGTTTCCATTTCATTCTCTACATAAAAGGAATCAGGGCACCTTGGAGAAATGGCTGGTTCTAGGACTAGGTAGAAATCTATAACATGAGGCAAGCATATTTTTAGTGCCAGAAATAAGGAACTCATAGTTCAAATGTACAACATAAATAATCAAATTTGGTGTGGTAATTATAATATAGTGTGGGTTGGCATCTACAGTGTTCCTCTGAGAAGAATCATTCACACCATGACAACTGGTGACAGTTTTTAAAGAGCTTTATAATTAAGAGGAACTCTGCTGTGGAGTCATTAATGCAGTGTTTCTCAAACTTGAATGTGCATATAAATCCTCTGGAGATTACGTTTAAATGCCAAATCAGATTAAACAAATCTGGGGTGGAGTTCATGAGTCTGCATTTCTAAGCTGCCAGGCAATTCCTGTGCTGCTGAAGCTACAGTCTGTTTATCACACTAGGAAGGGAAAGTTCTGTAGTGTGTAGAACATGAAGAGAAGTCAGAAGGCAACAAAAAGATTTCATTAGATTGCCCTCAATCTTGAACCAACAGGAACCAACAAGAAAGAACCAACATTGTTCTAGCAATCCAGCAGAGTTAAAATTTTCATCAACAATTTTATACGACAAAACAGAGCCTGACAATGACAACCGTTGCAGAGCAACGACCTAGAACCTTCAAGAACAGGGCTGGAATTCAAACTTTCACTTGCAATAAGAATAAGAAATAGAAAGTGACCTAAAAGAAATCAACAAAGAAATATCTATAGTAACGTGGCTAAAGGGAAAGACAAAATGCAAAAACTGAAGTAGAAAAGTTCAGATTGGCAGAATGAGATCTTAGGACGTGATGGGTGACTATGTCCATGACTATGTCACACTCTGAGAAGTACTGAAGCCAGTAGGGTTTGTAAATTGACTGGATGAAACTGCGTAACTGTCTTTACCACCAGCCTCTTGGCCACTAAAGAGTGGCCACTGATACTGTAGAGCTCAGTTTTGATGTTCAGGAGTCTAGAAGCAGGTGGAAGATGAGGGAAGGGTTGAGAAGAGTATACTACATGGATAGGACTGACTGAAGTGAGACTGCAGAAGAATAATGCCAGCATATTTAATTAAAATACAAATGGAAGTTTATTTGAAAGCAACTATCTGCCTACCAATGCAGGTGATCCAGAAAATGTGTGATCAACACCTGGGTTGGGAAGATCCCCTGGAAAAGGAAATGGCAACCCACTCTAGTATTCTCACCTGGAAAACCCCATGGACAGAGGAGTTTGGTGGGTTACAGCCCATGGGGTTGCAAAAAGTCTGACATCTGAGCATGCACACACACGCAATCAGAAAATCTAACGTGCCTGCAATTATATTGGCTTTACCTGCCTGCCCTTCTCCCTATTCCTGGAAACTTCATCCGGGTTCTCATTTCACAGCCTATTTGGAATACTACTTTCCCTATATTTGTTTGCCTCATCTCCCTATTTCATTCAGGTCTGTGGGGAAATATCATACTCTTAGAGAGGGCTTTTCTGATCTGATAGCTAAAATAACACTCTTTTACATTCACTCTTTTTTAAAAAATCATAATTATTCATTAGTGCCTGATTTTACATGTTTGTGGAGGTCTATACATCCAGACTCGTTGATATTTAGATATTGTTAGAGTTTTCCCAACTTGAACTTAAGTTTGAAGAGAGCAGAGATATTATATTGTCCATTAGTCTACTTAGCTTAAAAGAGAGTCTGTCACAGAGTAGTTGCTCAACAAATATGTTGAACAAGTAAATGAATGGATGTATTTGTGTTTTATTATCAGTCAGATGATATTAAAAATGAATAAAAATGTATGAGCTATGGCAAAAAATGTCAAAGGGCCATGGGACTTGTTATCAGTGCATCAATAATATGGGGATAAATTTTTATTGAAAATAAATGATTGGTTTAGATGTCTTAAAATAATAATGTCATTCACATTATTATTATTATTTTACTGTATAGAGCAACAACTTAAGTCTCAGCAAATCAGGGAGTGGGAAGAACCATCAGCATTATATATGATAATATTCTCTGAGAGCCCAAATTACAGAGACCATTCACATATAGTAAAGACTCTTTACTGACTGCGTGTTGCAATTTTAAATAATTCCTAGCCACTCCTTGCTCAAGAGCTTGATCCTAAATGTACTAGGAGCTTGAGTTTCCTGCTGGGAGCACAGCAAGTGTGCTCTGAGCTTGAGGAGGCTGAGAATCACATACTAACAGGAACAAATGCCTTGAAATTAAATGGTGTTTAGAAATTGATCTGGTAGGTAATAATCTTCTATATCTAACTTGTGATTTGTTCCAAGTTTAAATTTTTAACACATACTCTCTGAAACATAGATGACTTCTGAATTTGTGTAGTGTTCTTCCTGGCAACCAAAGACTTTCTAGTTTTTTCTTTCTCAGAAATTGATACAGTATTTGGTATTTTAGCTGTACAAATTTCTATAGCATGTTTTATACTTTAGCATTTGCTAGGTACTAAAGATGTGTGATTTATAAATTCTCCAATGACATCAATAAATCCAGATACAATGCTCATGCTGCAATTATCAGTTCAGTTCAGTTCAGTCACTCAGTCATGTCAGACTCTTTGTGACCCCATGGACTGCAGCACACTAGGCTTCCCTGTCTATTACCAAATCCCAGAGCTTGCTCAACCTCATGTCCATCGAGTCAGTGATGCCATCCAAGCATCTCATCCTCTGTGGTCCCCTTCTCCTCCTGCATTCAATCTTTCCCAGCAGCAGGGTCTTTTCTAAGGGGTCAGTTCTTTGCATAGGGTGGCCAAAGTATTGGAAATTCAGCTTCAGCATCAGTCCTTCCAATGAATATTCAATACTGCAGTTATAATCTCAGATAAATCTAGGTTGTTACAGATATGATTAATGATACATAAGTAGTTTTTAAATGAAAGATGGAATCTAAAAAATTCAAGTAAAAAAACAATAACTATTGAAAATGGCTAATTCTCTGAGATTACTGCATTTCCAGAAATCTGTTTTGTTTACTTGTCAAAACCAATAAGATAACCACAAGTTTTCAAGACAAGTTATTTCTGTATTTTGTTATTGTTTATCTGCTTATCTTCTAAATTTGCCTTCTTTTTTCTAGTTTTGTGAGAAATGGGCTTTATACCCAGTATTGTCTATCAAGCTCTGGGTTCCAAAATTGAACTTGGCTCCTCACATAAGAATGTAAGGCTCTTTGGCAGGATGTTGCTAGCATTTCCCATTGAAAAAAAATTCTGGCAATGACTCCAGCTTCGATTCTCAAAAGGAGACTTCCCCATTTATTTGTTCATTCTTCAAAAGAATGATGGGTGAAGGAAGGAAACAAACTCATAAATGCCCCATATATTTGTCTCAAAAGAAAGACAGAAATGTCTTATGTTTTTAGACTATAACCTACTCCTACTGCTCAGAAATGCAGCCAGGCTTGAATAGATGAAATATCTCTATAAAAATCACTGTCAAAATCTATATATTTAGCACCAAATGGCATGTTCTAGCAGATAATCTGCTGACTAGCTTCAGGGTCAGTCAAACCATGTCACTCAAATAGTTTTTAAATAAGAATAAATATTTAAAATGCTATCTTTTCCTTGCTGGTTGGTTCTGACTAGCTCTAACGTATCCAAGAAATATGGCCTTTGTTGGAACTATCTTCAAGCAGGGACAATGAACAATCTTATTTTAAGAGAAGGATGAATTTTCTTTCTCCAAGTAACCAAGCATAGCCAAAGTATTTTAAAGCATCAGTCAATTTGGGTAGGAAAAAGCAAATTTATTTTCATTTAGACAAGATAAAAACAAGTATTTTTTTAACATAGTCAATGAAATAAAATTATCATTATTCAGATTGTTTATTTGGTAATACAGGACTCGATATTTGGAAATCTATGTCTTCAGCCACAAATATATATATGCTGTGTTTAGATTCTTGTATTTAGAATGAGAGTTGTTGAAATACAATTTAATAACTTGAGATAGAAATCACTATTATTGTTATCATGGTGCTGTTTATACAAAAATATTTCTCAAATCATCTGTTTAAGTTTTGTTATTTGAAAGAAAGCACACCAAACCTTAATGGCTTAAAACAATAATCTTTTTTCTTTTTTTTATCATGATTACTTTCTGGCCTGGCTTACTCAGTTGGGTAGTTTTCCTGCCCTTGCTTGGTGTCACTTATATGGAGGTAGTTACCTGAAGATTAGCTTTCCAGGTAACTGCCCACAGTGTGGGAGACCCAGGTTCAATCCTGAGTCAAGAAGATCCCCTGGAGATGGGAATGGCTGGCTATCCACTCCAGTATTCTTGTCTGGAGAATTCCAGGGACAGAAGAGCCTGGTGGGCTAAAACCCATGGGTTGTAAAGAGTCTGACATAGCTGAGCAACTAACACACACACACACACACACACACACACACACACACACACACACACACACACTTAGAGATGGATATTTCAAGATGGACTTACTCATGAGTCTGGTGGTTAATTTGGTCAGTCAGGTATTATGCCTGGACTCTTCTCCATATAGCCTCTCTAGCATTATAGCTCAGGTTTAATACAAAATGGCAACAGTGTTCCAAGAGAACAAGGGTGAAAATTCAAGGCTTTTTGAGGTTTGGGCTCAAAAATCACATAAAGTCACTTATGCCTCATACCATTGATCAAAGCTATTTTAAATACCAGCCTAGATTCCAGGGGTTGAGAAATAGATTCATTTCCTAAAAGGAAAAAGGAAAAATAATTTGTGACCATGTTAAATCTTCCTCATTTCCACTTTTTTAATACAAAATATTCAAATACTTTTATTTTGGAAATTTTAAACCCACATCATTAAAAAAAAAGAAAGAAATATATCATTTGCATATTATCCAGCCACTCCTGTGCTTTACAGTCTCTCTAGAACAAACAAAGATACTATTTGAAAAATTTATTATTGAGAGAAAACGTAGGAGAAGGTCTTAACTTACAGACAATAATTGGCTTATAATTAATTAGGTGTGAGTTGTTCATTTTGACATAACCTTAATGACGAAACATAATTTTGCAAAANTTACAGACAATAATTGGCTTATAATTAATTAGGTGTGAGTTGTTCATTTTGACATAACCTTAATGACAAAACATAATTTTGCAAAACTGATCATTACAGAAAAGTGGATTTTAGTGGATCTACAAATATTATTTTGCAAGTTCATAATGTTTTAATATCATATAAGGGATATGATATTCATGTGTATAAGGAGGACCTTGATAAACAAGCTAGCTTATTATGCCTAAATATTTGCAATTTTGCATCAGGATCCTTATGGAACTGGTTGGGGGTTTTGTTCAGTTGCTAATCATGACTAACTGTTTGTAACTCTATGGACTGTAGGCTCTTCTGTCCATGGGATTTTCAAGCAAGAGTACTGGAGTGGGTGGCTCTTTCCTTCTCCAAATACACTTTGTACCTGGGCTCTATTTTGAGAAATATTGATTTTAAAGAATATGTTTATCAGAAGATAACCCCTAGAAAATATAAGTGATAAAATCAGGAGTTAAACACATTTTGAGTGGTAGATGATATATTATTTAAAAAATTTTTCAGATAGTCGAATCTATCACTATTGCTATCAAAAGTATCAGCTGCGAATGTTTAAATGTGATTCATGCTTCTTTAAGAGATTGAGCTAAAAGATAAAGTTCTTTTTGACTTTTAGAATATGATATTTGGGGAAATGGTTAAATGAATTTTTTTCATTTTCAAAATATATTGAGTGAGTGAATGAGTGACTAAAAGTTGTTTAGTCATGTCCAACTCTGCAACCCCATGAGCTATATAGTCCTCAGAATTCTCCAAGCCAGAATACTGGAGTGGGTTTCCTTTTCCTTATTTTACTAACACCTAAATATTTGTAATTAAGTATTTTTAGAAGATAAATTCCACATAGATAATAGTAAAATTTAGTTACTTAGAACCTGAATTTAGCTCAGGTTGTGAAAACTTAGTTACCTGTTATGTGGGTCAGTTAAAGAAAACTGGCACTTTATTTTATTTTTTTATTTACATCCATTTTTGATAAATTAGTTATTTATGGAAGTTAATGAGACAAATGGTGAGTTTAAAGGTATAACTCACTAGATATGAAAATAAATCTCCAAGTTTAAGCAGATGTTTTATATCCATAAATTCTTCCAACCAGCATGGAAATCAAAGTACTCCTAGTTCAAGTCATATTTGTGACATGCCATATGGGCTTTGACAATCAAGTCCAGAAACGTAAGTTAGGGAACAACAATTAAAAAACAAAAACTTTAAATTAGAAATCCTATAACTTTACCAATGGGCTTCATGAATATTATTTTAAAATGTTAATTAAACCAATCACTGTGTCTATGCTTAAATGGCAAATAACAGTTTTCTTCCCACTTTTAAATTTCATTATAATTAATAATCATCCAAAATGGTTAAATTGCCATTCTGGTTGCTTTTGGAAAATCAAATGAAATGCCATCATTACTCAAAACTTGTCAATGATTGTCTTTCTAGTATTGTTTTATTTATCCACTGTACACATACGTTGTTTTTCAAACAGGCTGTATTTTCTGTGAAGCAGAAATGCTCACTTCTGTAACCAAAAGTGATAGACAGGCTTTCATGCACACCAACATATTTAAATGCAGGCTTAAATAGGTCGTCATCTCCAGATCTTGCATTGCCTTGTGAGACATTGAACATAGCAGTCAAGCTCTTGGCAGACTTGGGGTTAAAAAATACACATAGCCGTTTACATGAACCTTAAACAAACTTGCAGCAGCATTTTTCTTTCAGTCGACTGACATTTTTCTTTATGTTTCGTCAGTTATATCTGAGTGATCAGACAGCCACTACACGTGGTACACCCACCAGGATTATTATCTAGACCAAAGGCCCAAAGCTCATTGTAGTAGGCATGTAATTCTTTACAATGTATGCCACGTTAACTGTGTTGGGTTATCTATTCAACAGCTGACTGAGCTGGGCTCTCAAGCTCTTCTCAACAACCATGTAAGAAGCGATGACAATTGTACTACTTCATAACAGCTGCATGGAACTCTGACACACACTTCACAGCAACCAGTCATCTATATAAACCAATTTCAGGAGCAAAATTGCATGGTGCCTCCACTCTGTTATAAACACAATGATATCCACTCAAAGCTGATAAATGCTCTACATTTCTCTGGAGTTTAAAAGAATAAGTTTCTTGCATCTGAAATTTCTTTCCTACAAATTAATCCTCTTTCTGTTCTAGCCATTGATTTAAAACTTTACAAGAACCAGACGATTTAGATTTTGAGTATTTGTGAAATAAACTTTAGTATTAACATTTTGGTTCTTCAGCTAAATATTCTTTTACTTTTTTTTTAAGTGTACATGCCAGACTTTCCTAGTTGATGATTTGAAGCAGAATGCAAAAGGAAGAAGTAATTAAGGTTTAAAATACTTACCAATGCTGTAGCAATTTGCCAATTAATTACTGTATCTTTTCATTATAATACAATCCTTATTATTGAATAAAACATCTACAAGCAACCTGGAAACCACTGTTGAAAAGACTTAAATGTTAACTATTCTGTTTGGTGAATAATGAAGCTTTGCTGGATCAGTTAATAATTTCAATAGATTCAAGTAAGATGAAGAGGTTGTTAATATTTTTAAATACATGCTTGTATTACCAACATATTTTTGAATGGGGCTTTAAAGGACATGGGTGAATTTAGGCATGGTTCCAGATAACAGAAACTAATTTTTTCATGTTTTAACAGTGGGAAATATATAGCTATATATTTTGTTTATGTATTGAATATCATTTCAGAAATTAGAAAATATTTGTACATATATGTTTTCATTTTCTTCAA
>SJYQ01001863.1:14789-41087 GCA_006410935.1 Redunca redunca | reverse complement strand
TGAATCAGTTTAGAGAATAAGTAAAAACACTATATTATTTATCATATAGTACTCTCCCAATATCAAGCATTATATTTTAAAATATACACTTTTACTGCTTTTGTACAATTTTTGCATTAGGTATTTGGATGTGAATTATAAATTTCTTTAATATGGAGGTATTAAATGAAGTTAATATTTTATTTTGAAATAAATGTAGAATTTAGGTAAAATTTCTTCTGTCTCAATACAGCATGACTGCTTTTTATAGTGAAAGTCTTATGAGGCCTTAATACTAAAGAGTGGTTTCAGGTTAAAGTGTGCCACAAGTTCTTCTGCTTTATTAGAATTTCCTTTTAGGATTTATTGAGAGGGAGACATTCAGAGTGTCATGAAAAATAAAACTGATGCTCTGTTGTTGTTGGGCTCTAAACACTGTACTTTGGTTGGCTATAATGCTACCAAAATCCACATAGTACTTAATTTATCTAACCTTCTGATAGTGAATGAACAAAGGTAAAAATAACAGGCTAGTTATAAACTAGTACTATGGTGATGACATTGTGAATTATTTAAAAAGGGCATATTCAATGTGACCATGGAGCCATCAATCATAATAGACATTGATGAGAAAAAGAGGTTTCAGTCACTTCCTATCTGCAAGGAGAACAATTCTATCTCACAGGTAGCTATGAAGTGCTGGGTGACCTGATGTCACTTGCATTGTTGCTCTACCCTTTGAACGGAGCAAGTAGATTCTCTCAATATTAGAATCGAATGAGTAAATAAATTCGCAGTTCACTGCCACTCTCCTTCCAAGTGCACACTTCAATTTGTCTAACAATAGAGAGGACAGAAAAGCAGAAATCTCTTAAAGCGCAGATGAATTTTTTATGGAATGTTCAAATCCAGCTGCAAAGGATGGGGTTTTAAATGGTAGCAGACACTCTTTTAGAGGGAGCCCCAAGAGATGAAATCTTCTGGAAATGTTTTGTACTGAATTCATTCCTTTTCACGTACACATCTGTAGCTTTTCTTCTTCTGAAGCCCTGCTTTAACTAAATTGTTCCACCTTAGAGTTCACATTGATCACTGAGATGCCAAATAAAAAAACACCTCCTTTATCTTTAAAGTCCAGAATTTCAATTTTAAGTAAGAACAGTTTTTAAAGTACATGGGTGTAATACTGCTGTATTTGTCTACTTCACTCAATAGGGAAAATTAAGTTTGCAGGAAAATAAAGAGGTGGCTGGTTAAGAAAATTTTTTAAACATATTAATAATTTTAGTTTCTTTTTTCCTTTCAGGTGATCAGAATAATTTTGTTCACCACAATTTCCACCTCAGGGCTTTCTGTTTGAATGTTAATATTGCATGCATTAATTTATATATTTAAATTCTGAGTATCAATTTTCCTGTCACAAAATCCTACAAAATTCTCTGGCATTTACAAACTGCAAAGCTACAAAAAGCTACATTTTTCCCCTCTATGACTATATGGTAAAACCTGCTACTTCACTGTAGCATATTCACGTTTTAGGGTGTAAACCGTGAATGGTATGCAATTTTTCTTTGCAAGGATTCTCTTAAAAATTCGTGAATGTAGCTAAACATGCTTCCCTCTTCTGTTTCTATCCTTCCCTGACCCTCCTCCACCCACTAGTCATTACCCCTCCCTACAAGAGTGGGAATATGAAAAGTGTTTGCATTGCATTCTGCATCTGCAGGGTAATCTCTTGAAGCCTGCACACTACTCATTTTTATTCACTTTTCCTCTGTAATATATTCTGGAAGTATATTCATCTCCACCTAACCTCCGGAACCACTTGAAAAATGTGTACCACCACTTAATTGTTAATAACAGGTAAATCAAAGGTAAAAGATAACTAATTAATTTTGTAGCTCAGTTTTATTTTACTGTTACTGTTTTGAGAAAATATAACAAAACCCCATTAGTGTTAAGGTAAGCCCATGAAACAACATAATATAATGCAAGAAAGACATTTAATAGTGTAGAGGAATGTTAAATTACTAATTAACTCCAAGTTACTGTATAAGAAAGCATAGTAATTTACAGGATTATTGCAATATGCAGCCTGGATTGCCATGAGGGTCAGCTAGGGAGCATTTCTTTCTATCTCTCCCCTTAGTGTGGTGGTTACTGTAAAAATCTTCTCATATTAAAACGCACTGTCCTACCCACAGTTCATTGCTGCTAATTAGCAGCAGTTGAGACTTTGCTAGCAGTCACTTTTTTTCTATGTTAGGCTGCCAAATGTTACCAACTGCTCAAGATTCTCCATGCACAAAGCGTCCAGCTGCCCAGCTTGCACCACAAGGCTGTGTCTTTCAGCTGTTTCGTGTCAAGTTTAACACCTGTGCAAAGAAAACACTAAATCAAATTGTCTGTCCTGCCTTTTTTGATGGGAAGGTCATCAAAAGTGCTCTGGATATTTTGGCCCTGCTTATCATCTACTTCTAGAAAATTGCACTGAACACACAAACGCACACAGACACACACACACACACACACACACACACACATTCCTTTTTATTTAAGCACCCCGTGAGACCAGGGACTCTCTGAAACTTAAATCATTGCCATATCTGCCATGTCAAAGTCAAGTGTTTTCACAGTCTATTTAAACTTTTATTTAAGCAATAAGACTTCAGAAAGTCATCTTTTAGTTTTACCTAAATATATAAGAAGAATGCCATAACTTTGATGAATAATTGATTAAATAAACCATTCCTACATCAAAGGCAGGAAGAACAGCTCTTCACTGAAAGGCTAGACTATCAAATAGGACTTTGTTGTCCTCAACATTGCTTTAGAACTGCAGCCTTACAGAGTAAGAAGAACATTAATTTTTGAGGTCTTATATGATCACGTAAAATAAAATTGACTGCTCTTTCTCCTTAATTAAACACTAGTAGTGTTAAAACACTATAAATTTGAAAATAATCATACAGCTTAATCATTTCCTGTCTGTTCCATTGGCTTTATGACTAATTCATATTTAACCTTCTTAGGTACCTACTTCTTTAAAAAATTCAAAGCAACTGTCACTCGTGTCTCATACCTGTGCAAAGGGGAATCAGAGCTTAAAAATGATATAGAATGGGAAGATGATATATAATGGACTAAGCTGTTTACATAATTTAGTAGCAAAATAGCCTCTGCTTTATTATGATTACAGAGCAATTGATAAATACCTAGTTCATTTATTCTTATTTTCTATTTATAGTGATAAATTTAATGTTAAAGATAAGTGTAATTGTATAAGTGTGCAAGTATTTGCATTAATATTAGCATTATTATTTAANAATGTTTTTGGTCTATATATCTGTTTGATACTATTATTTTCTTTACCTTTCAATTGAAATTCTATATTTTAACTGAATTCATTCTTCCTTCATTTGTACTTTAAAAAAGCAAAAGGATGGCAAAATTTACTTATGACATGAGTATAAAATTCATTGTTCTGACAGGAATGAATCCACGCAGACTGTGATCAAAACTGTAGCCCTAGGGTAACACAGAACGAGTGTCAACTACATTTTGCTGTTCAGTTTCACAAATCCCCTCCAGGAATTTCAATCACAATATCCTGAATTTTTATTCATGTAACAGTTACAAAAAATTATAGAGAGGGCACATATAAAGTTATATGGGCTTGAGTTTCAGAACAATCATTTTGTGATTTAAGAACAAAATATTCTTTTTTCTTTTTTTATGAAAAAGGAACAATAGAGATATTATTCAGTTTTCAAGATTATATCACTGGAGATTTATATGTAAAATTCTTGCTAGTATAACTTTCGTCTCCCTGAACTATTCAAAATGTATTCAGTCAAAACTGTCAAATAAGCACATAGGTAGGTCAATATCACTAAGATTACTGATCAAATACTTTTTTTTTCCCCTTCCTTTCTTCACCCTCTGCATGTCTGCACTTGGAGAAAGAGGCTGGTAGAGGGATATGAAAATTGCTCTTTAATCCATACCAATACAGGTGATTTTACAGGCACCAATAATAATATGTACAAAAAGAAATTATTTAAAGCCAATAAGTGATTCTAATTGTTTAAGTGCCTGGTATTTCATAACTAAATAAAGGTCTTTAGATTATGTAGCAGAACTTTCAAAGGTTTGGTTAACCTCATTGAACCTCAGTAGTTCAGTCTGCACATTGGGAATAATAACACCTACTTTATAGTTCATTGTTGACAAATCATCTCAGTATTAACTAGGTGAACAGGAAAGTTTTGTAAATTTCTGGAGGTTCATAGATCTTGATCCAGGAGCAATCAAGCTCCACGAGCCAGGGCTGGCTGTGCTATCTCTGATTTTTCTTCACCAAATCTTGCATCTGAGAGGTTGAACTGAATAGTCTCTTTCAAGCTGTGGTATGACTGACTGAGGGAGATGAAATCTTACTCCTCCAAAAGATATATTTTTGTAGGGCATAAGAAAATAGCAACCCACTCCAGTATTCTTGCCTGGAAAATCCTATAGACAGAGGAGCCTGGTGGGCTGCAGTCCATGGGTTGAAAAGAATCAGACCCAACTGAGCTACTGAACACAAGACTAATTGATCAGTTGAGTGGCTAAAAATTATCCTGTGCAGGGGAATAGATTAGGAGGGCGTTAGGTATTTGGAGTTCATTTCACATAGCACCACTGAAATGTCACTGTAGAGTCCTACCAATAACATCACCCCTTCTCACATACATGCCGGTAAATTTGACCTTTTTTAAAAAGCTCTCATGTGTTAGTCAGAAATTATTTTCTCCGAGGTGCTATTAAAATATGACATATCATTATTTTATGGGTGTTGAAGGGGAATAGAAAATAATTAAAAATGGCTGCTGTAAAAGTAAATATGTATGACATGAAGAGCCCAGGAGCAGATGATAATCTCTGGTTAGATTACTTGCTATATGATGTGAATGTGTTGTCTCTAAGGGGGAAAGATGCCACTGAATAAGCTTTGATTCTATTCTCAAATTCTTGTTTCCCCAAATAATTGATCTATGTAATCTTGTATAGTATAAGCTAAGGTATGTTTCTGGATAAGCCCAATCGCCAAGTAATTGTGCTGTGCTAAATCACTCAGTCATGTCCAACTCTTTGCAACCCCATGGACCATAGCCCACAAGACTCCTCTGTCCATGGGGATTCTCCAGGTAAAAATACTGGAATGGATTGCCATGCCCTCCTCCAGGGGATCTGCCCAACCCAGGGAATGAACCCAGGTCTCTGGAATTGCAGGCAGATTCTTTGCCATTTGAGCCACCACGGAAGTAGTTGTTAACTACTGAGCCACCGGGGAACTAGGTGTTAATGACCTATAAAGGAGAAATAATATAATCCCGACTTCACATAAAAAGTAAGTGAAAATGCCAGGCAACATTAAGAAGATGCTGTATGACAAATGATGATGATGGTCACTATTTGTGAAGCACTTACTAGGTGCTTAATCATTTATTCCTTCAACAAGTGGCATAAATTTCCTACACTGTGCCAAACTTTGGTCTAACTGCAGGAGTGAGAAAGCAACTAACAAAACAGACAATGTCTGGCCTTTTAAACTTATAATGGTGAAGCAATGAATAAAAATAAAAATACTGAGATACTTAATATGACTAAGATAAACGCTTTAATCCACATTCTGTGGATGAGAAGACAGAGGCAGAGAGGTAATGTCATCAGTCCACCCACCAACAGGTGGTATAATGGCAGAGCTGAGAGATTACATACGTCCATGTGTCTTTGTGCCACATTATGCTCTATCTCAGAAAAGACCCACGTTGGTAAAGTAGTGAAAGAGATAGCTTATGTTGAAGTTTGACCATGACTTCCTGAACAAGGAAGGCTCTGGCTCTATTCTCAAAGGAGGCAAAGCATTTAGATAGAATTCACATCAAACATAAGCAAATGTATAGCTGACACTTTACTGGATTATATTTAGAAGACAAGGGATTAATTTGGGGCAATGGAATGGAGAAAGATAAAAGAAGAAGGCACATAAAGTTCTTCTTGGGAGATTCTGTGTTACTGGTGAAAAGTCTTGACCATCCTGTCCACAATCCATAGACACATAACATTTTTTAAATTGAGAGGAATCCTGATAGCTGTGTTGTGGGAAGAGAAATGTAGTCACCGTGAAAGCACACAAGGCTGAAGGAGTGAGAGTTTGCATGGCAGGGTGGCTAGTAAAATGCTATAATGATTGTGTGAAAATTAGGGCCATCACAGAAGAAAACAAAGCAGAAAATTTACAAATAGCATAACTAGAAAAAATGATGAACAGATAGAATTTGGGGTAGGAAGAGCAACTGAGAAGGAGTAACAGTAAAAGATGGAGATAGCCTAAAGCTGGAGAAGATTGGAACTACTTATAGAAGTGGGGCCAGTTAGCAAATGAACTGTTACCATGTAGAGGGACTGAAACTGAAATGGTCAGGTGAGGCTGAATCAGCAGTCGATATTGTTTAGCCTTCCTCCCTGCCATCAACTATACCTATTATTTCCCCCAGGCCACCTCAAAGTTCTTCCCAAATAAGAGAGGCCCATTTGTGATTTTAACACCCTAAAATCCAGAATAGGATCATCTGATTCTTGAGAGATTTGTCTTTACCTAATAAGTCAAGAATAGCAAGAAGAGATAAGAAAGCCTTCCTCAGCAATCAATGCAAAGAAATAGAGGAAAACAACAGAATGGGAAAGACTAGACATCTCTTCAAGAAAATTAGAGATACCAAGGGAACATTTTATGCAAAGATGGGTTCGATAAAGGACAGAAATGGTATGGACCTAACAGAAGAAGATATTAAGAAGTGACAAAAATATACAGAAGAACTGTACAAAAAATATCTTCACGACCAAGATAATCATGATGGTGTGATCACTTGCCTAGAGCCAGACATCCTGGAATGTGAAGTTAAGAGGGCCTTAGAAAGCATCACTACAACAAAGCTAGTGGAGGGGATGGAATTCCAGTTGAGCTATTTCAAAAACTGAAAGATGATGCTGGGAAAGTGCTGCACTCAACATGCCAGCAAATTTGGAAAACTCAGCAGTGGCCACAGGAGTGGAAAAGGTCAGTTTTCATTCTAATCCCAAAGAAAGGCAATGACAAAAAATGCTCAAACTACCGCACAATTGCACTCATCTCACACACTAGGAAAGTACTGCTCAAAATTCTCCAAGCCAGGCTTCAGCAATACGTGAACCATGAACTTCCAGATGTTCAAGCTGGTTTTCAAAAAGGCAGAGGAACCAGAGATCAAATTGCCAACATCCGCTGGATCATCGAAAAAGCAAGAGAGTTCCAGAAAAACATCTATTTCTGCTTTATTGACTAGGCCAAAGGCTCTGTGTGGATCACAAGAAACTGTGGAAAATTCTGAAAGAGATGTGAATACCAGACCACTTGACCTGCCTTTTGAGAAACCTATATGCAGGTCAGGAAGCAACAGAATCAGACATGGAACAACAGACTAGTTCCAAATAGGAAAATGAGTACATCAAGGCTGTATATTGTCACCCTGCTTATTTAACTTATATGCAGAATACATCATGAGAAACATTGGGCTGGATGAAGCACAAGCTGGAATCAAGATTGCTGGGAGAAATATCAATAACCTCAGATATGCAGATGACACCACCCTTATGGCAGAAAGTGAAGAAGAACTAAAAAGCCTCTTGATGAAAGTGAAAGAGGAGAGTGAAAAAGTTGGCTTAAAGCTCAACATTCAGAAAACAAAGTTCATGGCATCTAGTCCCATCACTTCATGGGAAATAGATGGGGAAACAGTGGAAACAGTGTCAGACTTTATTTTGGGGGGCTCCAAAATCACTGCAGATGGTGATTGCAGCCATGAAATTAAAAGACGCTTACTCCTTGGAAAGAAAATTATGTCCAACCTAGATAGCATACTAAAAAGCAGAGACATTACTTTGCCAACAAAGGTCCGTCTCGTCAAGGCTATGATTTTTCCTGTGGTCATGTATGGATGTGAGAGTTAGACTGTGAAGAAGGCTGAGCACCAAAGAATTGATGCTTTTGAACTGTGGTGTTGGAGAAGACTCTTGAGAGTCCCTTGGATTGCAAGGAGATACAACCAGCCCATTCTGAAGGAGATCAGCCCTGGGATTTCTTTGGAAGGATGATGCTACAGCTGAAACTCCAGTACTTTGGCCACCTGATGCGAAGAGGTGACTCATTGGAAAAGACTCTGATGCTGGGAGGGATTGGGAGCAGGAGAAGGGGATGACAGAAGATGAGATGGCTGGATGGCATCACTGACTCGATGGACGTGAGTCTGAGTGAACTCTGGGAGTTGGTGATGGACAGGGAGGCCTGGTGTGGTGTGATTCATGGGGTCGCAAAGAGTTGGACACGACTGAGTGACTGAACTGAACTGAATAAGTCAAATTTGATCAAACCTACCCTACTTGAATCATTTTTCATTTGTATACCAAAATTCATTAGAGATATCAGTAGCCATAATTTTCTCTTTGTAGTCTTATTTTATTGTACAAAACATGCAAAACACAAGAAATCAAAAAATAAGATAGATACATTTCACAGTATCAATACACATGTTATGTGTTTCTTTGTATCTTTGTTCAGTTTAAGATAGCAACTTTTTTACATAGCCGTATCCAGTGTAGATGAAATTTTACATTCTGAGTCTGGAAAGGAAGAATGGGATTGGCTTTTAGGATGTGGTAGGCTTCAAAGGTAAGAACTGAGAGTGACCAATTCCTATCTTCACCCCTGCCTCAGGAAGAGGCACAATTGCTGGTGTTTTGAGATGAAGCCCACAGGTTGAAAATTCAGGCATGGGTTAATGGTGGGCGTCCCTGGTGGCTCAGACTATTAAGAATCCACCTGCAATGCAGGAGACCAGGGTTCGATCCCTGAGTTGAGAAGGAAATGGCTACCCACTCCAATATTCTTGCCTGGAGTATACCAAGGACAGAGGAGACTTGTGGGCTACAGTTCGTGGAGTCACAAAGAGTCAGCCACGACTGAGCAACTAATACTTCAGGATCTTGAGGCAGAATTTCTTCTCTGACAAGTCTGCCTTCCTTCCTTTCAAGATTTTCTAGCTGATAAGATGAGCCCCACCCATACTATAGAGGGTAATCTCCTTTATACAAAGTCAACTAACTAGAGATGTTAACCACATCTACTAAATAGCTTCTCAGCTACACTGTGTTTGATTAAATAATAGAATGCCATAATACTCATTGAGGGACTTTTATGTTCCAGGAACTAGTATGGATGTGATTTTATAGATATGAATAGAGCTAAGATAAAATCTCGGCTTTCAAGGAACTTACAATTTTCTTAAAAGATAGCTATATGAATAAATTAATATAATGCAACATGATCGATGCCAGTTTTATGCACACGCATCCATGGTATGACAAAGAGTTGGACGTGACTGAGTGA
Organism: Redunca redunca; assembly: GCA_006410935.1. Lineage (NCBI taxonomy): Eukaryota > Metazoa > Chordata > Mammalia > Artiodactyla > Bovidae > Redunca > Redunca redunca. The sequence goes on along the minus strand of SJYQ01001863.1, from coordinate 31,639 downwards.
CTAAGCACACACATATGTGTAATATTGGTTCACTGAAGAAGGAAAACTTTCCCAGGAAGTTGGTTCAGAGAAGCCTTCCTGGAGAGCGTAGCATTTGAACAAAATCCTTAAGACTTTTAATTTAGTGAGCAACAGTCATTGAAATCTGTTAATGCTAGATGCAGTTCTAGGGGCTGGGATTTTATAGAAAATATCTCAACTTTTATAAAGCTAGTGTTCCATGGGGAGATTGGAGAGGTAGACAATAAAATAAGCAACAAATAATTAACATCCTTAGTAGTGATTTGAGCTGTCTAAAATTTATCAAGATCATATGATACAGCTTTCTATTTTCTACTTTAATATTTTAACTGAGACATAAAAGACAAGAAAAAAAAATAGATGAAAAGATAGGTCTTTCTAAGCATAGGAGGCAGTGGGTGCAAAAGCATATAACAGTCACCACCAGAGCAATAGAAAATAACTTTATCTGTTTAAAATCTGGATTCAAAAAAGATTTGCTCTATTCTAATTGTCACAAGATATTTACATTAAATTTAAATATTAAATACTACATTTTAATTAGTTTAAAACAAGTTCTTTGGTCTTAAATAGCAATTGGGTTTTCTCTCTCTCTCTCTCTTTTTTAAATTAGGGGATTGTTGCTTTACAATGATTATTAGTTTTGGCTGTACAATGAAGCGAATGAGGTTTATGAATGAATAGTGAATCCCACCTTCCCCCATCCCATTCATCTAGGTCACCACAGAGCACTGAACTATATCCCTGTGCTACAGAGCAGGTTCTCATCAGCTATCTGTTTTACATATCACAGTGCACATACATTGATCTCAACCTCCCGATTCACCCACCATCACTACCCTTGCCATGTCTGCAAGTCCATTTTCTATATCTATATTCTGAAAGCACCTAGGGTCACCTAATCTATGACAAAGTAGATTTTATCTTATTTCCCATCTTCTTTCCACTATTCTTAAGATATTGCCCTGGTGTGTGAATTTAAAAATCTGTATTACAAACTCTTAAGTAATTAGAAGGCCCTTTGACTTCCCTAGTGGTTCAGACTGTAAAGCATCTGCCTACAATGCAGGAGACCAAGGTTCAATCCCTGGGTGGGGAAAAGCCCCTGGAAAAAGAAACAGCAACACACTCCAGTATTCTTGCCTGGAAAATCCCATGGATGGAGGAGCCAAATGGGCTACAGTCCACAGGATGGCAAAGAGTTGGACATGACTGAGCAATTTCACTTTCACTTTGGACAGAAAAGAGATCAAACCAATCAATCCTAAAGGAAATCAACACTGAATTTTCTTTGGAAGGATGGTTGCTGAAGCCAAAGCTTCAATACTTTGGCCACCTGAAGCAAACAGCCTACTCATTCCGGATAACTCTGATGCTGGGAAAGATTGATGATAGGAGAAGAAGGGGGCAACAGTGTGTGAGACGGTTGGATGGCATCAATGACTTGAAGGACATGAGTTTGAGCAAGCTCTGGGGAATGGTGAAGGACTGAAAAGTCTCACATGCTGTAGTCCATGGGGCTGCAAAGAGTCAGACATAGCTTAGCAACTGAACAACAACAAGCAATTAGAAGTCATTTTACCTGGTACACAAGTGAAACATTCATTCCACATATTGCTGAGAGATGAGAGGATAGATGGGGTCAGCTGATAATGGCTCCAAAGATAAGTCCCAGCCTTAATCCCTGGTACTTTGACTCTTACATCATATGGTAAAATTTTGGCAGATGAAATTAAATTGAAGATCTTGAAATGAAGACACTGTCCTGGATTATCTAGCTGGATCCTATATGCTATCACTAATGCCCTTAGAAAAGAGATTCACAAGAACATAAGATACAGAAGAAGAGGAGACAATGGACCATGGTGGCAGAGATTGGAGTGATATGATCACAAATCAAGAAATGCCAACAGCCACCAAAAACTGGGAATCAAGGAGCTGAATCCTGCTAGAGCCTCAGAAGACATGTGGCCCTGTCAACAACTTGGTTATGACTAAGTGAAATGATTTCAGACTTCTGACCCAGAACTATTGAAAGAAAAAATTGCTGTTGCTTTTAGACACCAAATTGGTTTTTTTTAATGTTACAGCAGCCGCAGGGAAAAAACCCAGTGGATTTTAGGTGTATTAAGCAACAGTAGAAAGAATAAAGAGACAGAGCCAAAAAAAAAAACGACACCCAGGTGTGGATGTGACTGGTGATAGATATAAATTCCAGTGATGTAAAGAGCAATATTATTTAGGAGCCAGGAATGTTAGGTCCGTGAATCAAGGGAAATTGGAAGTGGTCAAACAGGAGATGGCAAGAGTGAATGGTGACATTTTAGGAATCAGCAAACTAAAATGGACTGGAATGGGTGAATTTAACTCAAATGACCATTATAGCTACTACTGTGGGCAGGAACCCCTTAGAGGAAATGGAGTAGCCATCATAGTCAACAAAAGAGTCTGAAAGGCAGTCCTTGGATGCAATCTCAACAATGACAGAAGGATCTCTGTTTGTTTCCAAGGCAAACCATTCAATATCACAGTAATCCAAATCTATGCCCCAACCAGTAATGCTGAAGAAGCTGAACTTGAGTGGTTCTATGAAGACCTACAAGACCTTCTAGAACTAACACCCCCAAAAGATGTCCTTTTCATTATAGGGGACTGGAATGCAAAAGTAGAAAGTCAAGAAATACCTGTAGTAACAGGCAAATTTGGCCTTGGAGTACAGAATGAAGCAGGGCAAAGTCTAATAGAGTTTTGCCAAAAGAACACACGGGCCATAGCAAACACCCTCTTCCAATAACACAAGAGAAGACTCTACATGTGGGCATCACCAGATGGTCAATACTGAAATCAGACTGATTATATTCTTTGCAGCCAAAGATGGAGAAGTTCTATACAGTCAGTAAAAACAAGACAAGGAGCTGACTGGGCCTCAGATCATGAACTCCTTCTTGCCAAATTCAGATGTAAATTGAAGAAAGTAGGGAAAACCACTAGACCACTCAGGTATCACCTAAATCAAATCCCTTATGATTATACAGGGGAAGTGAGAAATAGATTCAAGGGACTAGATCTGATAGACAGAGTGCCTGAAGAACTATGGATGGAAGTTTGTGACATTGTACAGGAGGCGATGATCGAAACCATCCCCAAGCAAAAGAAATCCAAAAAGGCAAAATGGCTGTCTGAGGAGGCCTTACACACAGTTGTGAAAAGAAGAGAAGGGAAAGGCAAGGGAGAAAAGGAAAGATATACCCATTTGAATGCGGAGTTCCAAAGAATAGGAAAGAGAGATAAGAAACCCTTCCTCAGTGATCAGTGCAAAGAAATAGAGGAAAACAATAGAATGGGAAAGACTAGAGATCTCTTCAAGAAAATTAGAGATACCAAGGGAACATTTCATGAAAAAATGGGCTCAATAAAGGACAGAAATGGTATGGACCTAACAGAAGCAGAAGATATTAAGAAGAGGTGGCAGGAATACACATAACTATACAAAAAGAACTTCGTGACCCATATAACCATGATGGTATGAACACTCACCTAGAGCCAGACATCCTGGAATGCAAAGTCAAGTGGGCTTTAGGAAGCATCACTACAAACAAAGCTAGTGGAGGTGATGGAATTCCAGTTGAGCTATTTCAAAAACTGAAAGATGACGCTGTGAAAGTGCTGCACTCAATATGCCAGCAAATTTGGAAAACTCAGCAGTGGCCTCAGGACTGGAAAATGTCAGTTTTCATTCCAATTCCAAAGAAAAGCAATGCCAAAGAATGGTCAAACAACCACACAATTGCACTCCTCTCACACGCCAGCAAATAATGCTCAAAATTCTTCAAGCCAGGCTTCAAGAGTACATGAACCATGAACTCCCTCATGTTCAAGCTGGTTTTAGGAAAGGCAGAGGAACAGAGATCAAATTGCCAACATCTGTTGGATCATTGAAAAAGCAAGAGAGTTCCAGAAAAACATTTACTTCTGCTTTATTGCCAATGCTAAAGCCTTTGACTGTGTTCAGTTCAGTTCAGTTCAGTTCATTCACTCAGTCATACATGACTCTTTGTGACCTGTGGAAAATTTTTCAAGAGATGGGAATACCAGACTACCTGACTTGTCTCCTGAGAAATCTGTATGCAGGTCATGAAGCAACAGTTAGAACTGGACATAGAACAACAGACTGATTCCAAATCAGGAAAGGAGTACATCAAGGCTATATATTGTCACCCTGCTCATTTAACTTATATGCAGAGTGCATTATGAGTAATACTGGGCTGGATGAAGCACAAGCTGGAATCAAGATTGCCAGGAGAAATATCAATAACTTCAGATGTGCAGATTACACCATCCTTATGGCAGAAAGTGAAGAAGAACTTAAAGAGTCTCTCGAAAGTGAAAGAAGAGAGTGAAAAGTTGGCTTAAAACTCAACATTCAGGAACTAAGATCATGGCATCTAGTCCAATCGCTTCATGGGAAATAGATGGGGAAACAGTGGAAACAGTGGCAGACTTTATTATTTGGGGGCTCCAAAATCACTGCACATGGTGACTGCCAACATGAAATTAAAAGACAGTTGCTCCTTGGAAGAAAAGTTATGACCAATCTAGTCAGCATATTAAAAACATAGACATTATTTTACCAACATAGGTCCTTCTAGTCAAAGCTATTGTTTTTCCAGTAGTCATGTTATGTGGATGTGAGAGTTAGACTATAAAGAATGTTGAGTGCTGAAAACTGATTCTTTTGAACTGTGGTGTTGCAGAAGATTCTTGAGAGACCCTTGGACTGCAGGGAAATCCAACCAGTCCATCCTAAAGGAAATCAGTCCTGAATATTCATTGGAAGGACTGATGCTGAAGCTAAAACTCCATTACTTGGCCTGCTGATGGGAAGAACAGACTCACTGGAAAATACTCTGATGCTGGGAAAGATTGAAGGCTGGAGGAGAAGGGGAAAACTGAGGGTGAGATGATTGGATGGAATCACTGACTCAATGGACATGAGTTTGAGTAAACTCTGGGAGTTGGTGATGGACAGGGAGGCCTGGAGTGCTGTAGTCCATGGGATTTCAAAGAGTCAGCCATGACTGAGCAACTGAACAGAACTGAACTGAAGCAACAGTAGACATGTGGCTTATCAACACCTCCTGGTCACAGGCTTTTGCTGAAGCAGAAAAGAATACAATGCTGCCTAGATAGTGCTGACCCCTACCTTAGCTCTTGCCACCCTCTCAGTAGTGTCAACAGATTCTGGGGATGTACACAGGGTTGTACATGACCTAGAGACTAAACAACGACACATACATATAAAATGCCAAGAGTAAAATTTAGCCTATGGCTTCAGGTTTTATCTTATAATCTCTTAGTTTCAACATCCACACAGCAATCAAATTAGGTAACCATTTGAACTAACATGCTCAATTGATTACATTTACCACTGAGTAATTACATTAAGCACAAATTTATCTTAAAGATGTATAATTGTTTTCATTGTTTTTCACTGAAACATGTAGTTATTTTGATGGCATTTTAATGAAGCCTCAGAAACTGTAACTGTGTCTTCATGAAGGTATATGTTTATATATTTATAATACTTGTTGAATTGTTCCACTTTCATATTTGGATTGTTTACAAATATATCTGCTTTATTGTTGTTTGGTTGCTAAGTTGTATCCAACTTTTTTGCAATCCCATGAACTGTATATGCCAGGCTCCTCTGTCCATGAGATTTCCCAAGTTAAGGACACTGGAGTAGGTTGCCATTTTCTTCTCCAGGGGATCTTCCCAACCCAAAGATCAAACCTGTGTCTTCTGCAGTGCAGGCTGATTCTTTATCACTGAGTCTCATGGGAAGCCCTATATATCTGCTTTAAGAAACACAATAATATAAAATATTAATTTAATAAAGTCAGTAGGTAGGAGAGATACACTATAAAACATAGACCTTTACACTGATCAAAGGACCTTGTTGATCATCTGATCTAACATTTTCTTTTAGACTAGAATAAGACTCTTCCCTGGTGGCTTAGCAGCAAAGAATCTGCCTGTGATGCAGGAGACTCAGGTTCAGTCCCTGAGTCAGGAAGATCTCCTGGGGAATGGTATGGCAACCCACTCCAGTAGTCTTGCATGGAGAATTCCATGAAGTGAGATCCATGGGGTCTCAAAGAATTGGACACAACTGAACCTATTTAGCAGCAGCTTAAGACTCAGAGGTATAAGTGATTAGACTAAAGGCACAATGCAGCCCATTGCACAAAACAAAAATAGAACCCATGTCTTCTGACTTCTGGCTCAAGACTCTTCATCCCAGACCGGGTAATTTCCATTGTCTAAGACAGATATACATTGTTAAGATTTTAAGTGGCTAAAGTAAGAAAAGCAAAGTAGAAAAATAGAGTGAAAGTGATGGAAACCACCTAGGGATCAGTCTAAAAGGAAAATAGATATCATTGTGATTATAAATAAAATATATTCTCTGATAATATATGACTATAAAATCAACTTTGAAATATGGAAAATCTGTTTTATCTCTTAAAGCAGATTCAGAATGTATAATGTTTGATTTTAAAGCATCAAAAATTAGTCAAGGTTTAGATTTTCTAATAGAAACAGTTCTTATCAATAAGAAGAGAAAGAATATTTTAATAGTCTTTTATATTAATTCTAAAATATCATACTCTGACATAGTCTCGTTTAACTTCAGTTCAGTTCAGTTCAGTTGCTCAGTCATGTCCGACTCTCTGTGACACCATTGACTGCATCACACTAAGCTTCTCCATCCATCACCATCTCCTGGAGCTTACTCAAACTCATGTCCATCAAGTCGGTGATGCCACCAATCATCTCATCCTCTGTTGGCCCCTTTTCCTCCCACCTTCCATCTTTCCCAGTATCAGGGTCTTTTCAAATGAGTCAGTACTTCCCATCAGCTGGCCAAAGCATTGGAGTTTTAGCTTCAGCAGCAGTCCTTCCAATGAATATTCAGGACTGATTTCCTTTAAGATGGACTGGTTGGATCTCCCTGCAGTCTAAGAGTCTCAAAAGAGTCTTCTCCAACACCAGAGGTCAAAGGCATCAATTCTTCAGCACTCATCTTGCTTTATAGTTGAACTGTCACATCCATACATGACTACTGGAAAAACCATAGACTTGACTAGATGGACCTTTCTTGGCAAAATATAGAAGAATAGAAAAGAATAGCAAGAAGAGATAAGAAAGCCTTCCTCAGCGATCAATGCAAAGAAATAGAGGAAAACAACAGAATGGGAAAGACTGGAGATCTCTTCAAGAAAATTAGAGATACCAAGGGAACATTTCATGCAAAGATGGTTCAATAAAGGACAGAAATGGTATGGACTAAGAGAAGAAGAAGATATTAAGAAGAGGTGGCAAGAATACACAGAAGAGCTGTACAAAAAAGAGCATCACAACCAAGATAATCACGATGGTGTGATCACTCACCTAGAGCCACACATACTGGAATGTGAAGTCAAGAGGGCCTTAGAAAACATCACTATAAACAAAGCTAGTGGAGGTGATGGAATTCCTGTTGAGCTATTTCAAATCCTGAACTATTATGCTGTGAAGTGCTACACTCAATATGCCAGCAAATTTGGAAAACTCAACAGTGGCCACAGGACTGGAAGAGGTCAGTTTTCATTCCAATTCCAAAGAAAGGCAATGTCAAAGAATGCTCAAACTACCGCACAATTGCACTCATCTCACACGCTAGTAAAGTAATGCTCAAAATTCTCCAAGTCAGCTATACGTGAAAATTCTCTTCAGCTATATGTGAACCGTGAACTTCCAGATGTTCAAGCTGGTTCTAGAAAAGGCAGAGGAACCAGAGTTCAAATTGCCAACATCCACTGGATCATCGAAAACGCAAGTGAGTTCCAGAAAAACATCTATTTCTGCTTTATTGACTATGCCAAAGGCTTTGACTGTGTGGATCACCATAAACTGTGGAAAATTCTGAAAGAAATGGGAATACCAGACCACCTGACCTGCCTCTGAGAAACCTATCTGCATGTCAGGAAGCAACAGTTAGAACTGGATATGGAACAACAGACCGGTTCCAAATAGGAAAAGGAGTACATCAAGGCTGTATATTGTCACCCTGCTTATTTAACTTATATGCAGTGTACATCATGAGAAACGCGGGCTGGAAGAAGCACAAGTTGGAATCAAGATAGCTGGGAGAAATATCAATAAGCTCAGATATGCAGATGACACCACCCTTATGACAGAAAGTGAAGAGGAACTAAAAATCCTCTTGATGAAAGTGAAAGAGGAGAGTGAAAAAGGTGGCTTAAAGCTCAACATTCAGAAAACGAAGATCATGGCATCTGGTCCCATCACTTCATGGGAAATAGATGGGGAAACAGTGGAAACAGTGTCAAACTTTATTTTTGGGGCTCCAAAATCACTGCAGATGGTGACTGCAGCCATGAAATGAAAGATGCTTACTGCTTGGAAGAAAAGTTATGACCAACCTAGATAGCATACTGAAAAGCAGAGGCATTACTTTGCCAATCAGGGTCCATCTAGTCAAGGCTATGGGTTTTCCAGTGGTCATGTATGGATGTGAGAGTTGGACTGTGAAGAAAGCTTAGCACTGAAGAATTGATGCTTTTGAACTGTGGTGTTGGAGAAGACTCTTGAGAGTCCCTTGGACTGCAAGGAGATCCAACCAGTCCTTTCTGAAGGAGATCAGCCCTGGGATTTCTTTGGAAGGAATGATGCTGAAGTACTTTGGCCACCTCATGCGAAGAGTTAACTCATTGGAAAAGACTCTGATGCTGGGAGGGATTGGGGGCAGGAGGAGAAGGGGATGACAGAGGATGAGATGGCTGTATGGCATCACTGACTCGATGGATGTGAGTCTGAATGAACTGTGGTGATGAACAGTGAGGCCTGGCGTGCTGCGATTCATGGGGTCGCAAAGAGTCAGACACAACTGAGTGACTGAACTGAACTGAACTGGCTAAGTAATATGTCTGCTTTTTAATACGCTGTCTAGGTTGGTCATAACTTTTCTTCCAAGGTGCAAGTGTCTTTTAATTTCATGTCTGCAGTCACCATCTGCAGTGATTTTGGAGCCCCCCAAAATAAAGTCTGCCATTGTTTTCCCATCTATTTGCCATGAAGTGATTGGAGTGGTTGTCATGATCTTAGTTTTCTGAATGTTGAGTTTTAAGCCAACTCTCTCACTCTCTTTCACCAAGAGCGTCTTTAGTTCTTCTTCTCTTTCTGCCATAAAGGTGGTGTCATCTGCACATCTGAGGTTACTGATATTTCTCCTGGCAATCTTGCTTTCAGCTGTGCCTCTTCCAGCCCAGCATTTCTCGTGATGTAATCTCTATTTAAGTTAAATAAGCAGGGTGACAATATATAGCTTTGAAGTACTCCTTTCCATATTTGGAACTAGTCTGTTGTTCCATGTCCAGTTCTAACTGTTGCTTCTTGACCTGCATACAGATTCCTCAAGAGGCAGATCCAGGTGGCCTGGTATTCCCATCTCTTGAAGAATTTTCCACAGTTTGTTGTGACCCACACAGTCATGTCTTTGGCATAGTCAATAAAGCAGAAATGTTTTTCTGGAACTCTCTTGCTTTTTTAATAATCCAACAGATGTTGACAATTTGATCTCTGGTTCCTCTGCCTTTTCTAAATCCAGCTTGAGCATATGGGAGTTCACGGTTCAAGTACTGTGGCATGGTTTGGAGAATTTTGAGCATTACTGTGCTAGCGTGAGATGAGTGCAATTGTGTGGTTGTTTGACCATTCTTTGGCATTGCCTTTCTTTGGAATTGGAATGAAAACTGACTTTCCCAGTCCTGAGGCCACTGCTGAGTTTTCCAAATTTGCTGGCATATTGAGTGTAGCACTTTCACAGCATCATCTTTTANGGCCTCCTCAGACAGCCATTTTGCCTTTTTGGATTTCTTTTGCTTGGGGATGGTTTCGATCATCGCCTCCTGTACAATGTCACAAACTTCCATCCATAGTTCTTCAGGCACTCTGTCTATCAGATCTAGTCCCTTGAATCTATTTCTCACTTCCCCTGTATAATCATAAGGGATTTGATTTAGGTGATACCTGAGTGGTCTAGTGGTTTTCCCTACTTTCTTCAATTTACATCTGAATTTGGCAAGAAGGAGTTCATGATCTGAGGCCCAGTCAGCTCCTTGTCTTGTTTTTGCTGACTGTATAGTGCTTCTCCATCTTTGGCTGCAAAGAATATAATCAGTCTGATTTCAGTATTGAGCATCTGGTGATGCCCACATGTAGAGTCTTCTCTTGTGTTATTGGAAGAGGGTGTTTGCTATGGCCCGTGTGTTCTTTTGGCAAAACTCTATTAGACTTTGCCCTGCTTCATTCTGTACTCCAAGGCCAAATTTGCCTGTTACTACAGGTATTTCTTGACTTTCTACTTTTGCATTCCAGTCCCCTATAATGAAAAGGACATCTTTTGGGGGTGTTAGTTCTAGAAGGTCTTGTAGGTCTTCATAGAACCACTCAAGTTCAGCTTCTTCAGCATTACTGGTTGGGGCATATTTTGGATTACTGTGATATTGAATGGTTTGCCTTGGAAACAGAGATCCTTCTGTCATTGTTGAGATTGCATCCAAGGACTGCCTTTCAGACTCTTTTGTTGACTATGATGGCTACTCCATTTCCTCTAAGGGGTTCCTGCCCACAGTAGTAGCTATAATGGTCATTTGAGTTAAATTCACCCATTCCAGTCCATTTTAGTTTGCTGATTCCTAAAATGTCACCATTCACTCTTGCCATCTCCTGTTTGACCACTTCCAATTTCCCTTGATTCACGGACCTAACATTCCCGGCTCCTAACTAGTATTGCTCTTTACATCACTGGATTTACATCTGTCACCAGTTACATGCACATCTGGGTGTTTCTTTTGCTTTGGTTCCATCTCTTCATTCTTTCTGGAGTTATTTCTCCACTGATATCTAGTAGATATTGGGCACTCACTGAACTGGGGAGTTAATCTTTCAGAGTCCTATCTTTCTGTGACCCCATGGACTCTACAGTGTTTGGAATTCTCCAGGCCAGAATACCGAAGTGGACAGACTTTCCCTTCTCCAGGGGATCTTCCCAACCCAGGGATCGAACCCAGGTCTTCCATGTGGCAGGCAGATTCTTTACCATCTGAGCCACAAGAGAAGTCTTCTTTTACCATAATTATCCATTAATGATATATGATCCTTTATGTGTATTTATATTGATAAGGAATATATTTAAAAATAAACAATGTAGTTTCCACATTTACTTTGAAAAATCTCAACCCCATGACTCTATCTTCTCATCTCTAAAATGGGCTTTTGAGAATATCCAAGTAACTAGTTATCAATTATAGCAAGAATTTATACACAAAGTCCTCTGAAATCTATCAAAGGCTCCATGCATGATGTGTTTGTGTGTGTATGATTGTGTATCTGTATTTGTGATAATAATTTCTTCTTCTTTGGCTGTGAAGATATAGTGCCGCAAAAAGAAAAGGCATAGTTATTATATAGCTAGAATACAAAAAAGGAAAGAAAAATTACATCCTGTAATAAAAAATAGNTTTGTGATAATAATTTCTTCTTCTTTGGCTGTGAAGATATAGTGCCGCAAAAAGAAAAGGCATAGTTATTATATAGCTAGAATACAAAAAAGGAAAGAAAAATTACATCCTGTAATAAAAAATATATTTAAGGTGAGAGATGACTATATTATTCAAAACAACTACTGCTTTGCATTGTCAGAGAAATTAATATCTCCAAAACTTGCATTAAGAATAAATGCTTAAATAAATTTTGGGGGGTAGATAGCTATGTCTTCTGACTAATGGGAGATGGAGTGACCTTTAAAATGACTCAGATTCCAAAAACAAGTGACTCCTTAATTTCTGCAATCTGTGTTTCATTTTGTGAAAAACAAAGGAATGCGTATAGTCAAGAGCAAAATTGCAAACCTAACAGAGAGCAGGACTGGGAGCCAGGGGACCCAGGTCTTACTCCTTGAGCCTTGCTTGCTCTATGTGTGACCTTGAACAAATCACTTAATCCTCCTGGGCTTCAGCCCCATCACTTCCAACATGAAGGAGGTCTAAGGTCTCTTCTAGCTTTAACACTTCCTGACACTAAGATTCCAATTCTTAGCCTCTCTCTCACCGTATTTGACACTTTGTTGACATACTGTCAGAACACTTCACACATTTCCACAAAGCCATAACAAAGCATTATCAGGTCATTAACACAGATTTTTAAAGAGAAACTTTAAACTATTGTTCACCAGACATTTGTAACAACACTTATGTTTATGCTATTAGATTCCTTAGTGAAGTTATAGAAATAAAAGATGTAGATATGAACCTAAAAACAAATACCACCTTTTTAAATTCACACACCAAGAAGAATAAAGTTGTAATACAGCTATGCGTGACAAAAAAAAGCCATTTACTTTTCCCCAATGAGCAAATAACTACTTAACTAAAAGAAGAAAAGAGAAAAAATATTTTTAGCTTTAGGAAAGTTGTGCCCAGGTTTGTCATGGCCTTGTTTTCCATTCCTTCCATAAATGATTGACATAAACATGTATGTCTCATGGTGTGTATGTATGTGTGTATGTGTGTGTGTGTACCTCAATTACATTTAATGTTTATGGGCACAGACTGTCCCAGACATTGGTCTACACACATTTCCTATTCCCCTGCGTACCCTCAACACACGTATATGCCTTCTCATCACTACCAGATACTGAAGGAGCTGTGCTCCTGAAGACTTGAGTCCTTTATTTGCAACCAGGAAAACAATGTGCCTACATTGGCAGACTATCATAAGAATTTTACCTTGATTCAGGCATGTCTAAAGATCTTCTCCAGACCATTTTAAAATGCTTTCCTGAGCAAAATTAACATATCCCTTTACCTTCTATAACTTAATCCAGATCTTATCCACCCTTCCCACTAGACATGACTTTACTCAATCTAACATACTTGGCAATATCTCAGAGATTGTGCCTGCATGTGAGTGCGGTATTTTCAATCTTAATGCTTTCCAAATGGGTATTGGGAGGTGGTTTTGTCATTCTTTCTACAATATTTAGTTTTTTAAAAAATGAACACATCATTAGGATATAACACTTTTAGAAATAGAGCTACCACTATACCAGGTGGGGGAGAATCAGTATACTGATTAATTACAGTTTTCATCCAAGTATCACAAGCCAGTGATGAAGCTTCTTTCTTTGTACATGATAGAGTCCCTGTCCCTATGTAGCCTATTTCCTGGGTCCAGGCAGAACTGAACTTAAACCTCAAAATGATAACTATCTGCCATTTTCTAAAAAGCATTTCAAGAAAGAGGTGGCCTTACTCTCACAAATGAATTACGTTACAGCACTTTAGCAAAGAAAGGAAGATACATTATTTAGCAGCTCTCCAAATTACAGTAAATGAGCTTAAATTTATTAATTGATTTTATCCATTTTACATTGAAAAAGTAAATAAAGTGAAGTAGAATAAATGAGCCATGCAGTTCCAGCCCACTGGCTATTTTAAGCGAAACTGAAAATTAATGAGGTGATTAAGGAAAATATGGTGAAAGGAGGAAAAAAAAGAGGCCTTACATACTTAATCTGGATGAACACAAGTGTAAACACTTTTTTATTCTGTTGCATGAAAATAAGAGTACTTGCTCCAATGTTCATGCCTCCCCCTGAGCACTGCCATCTAGTAGGGGCTGTATGAGTGACTGCCTTGGTCCCTAGAGTGGACCGGTCCCAACACCTTTCCCAACAGGCCTCTGCATACCCATGGGCCCCCAGGACCTGCTACTGCTGAGAAGGCCTTCACACAGTTCCCCCCCTTATCCCACTGTGACCATGCTGAAGGTAAACAAGCTAGAAGAAGAGACATACCAACCGGAAGTAATAAGCCCAATCAAAGTGGTAGATGTGTTATTGTTGATCAACACCATTTTCTCTTTTTTGTACTAATCTAACACAGTTGACTTGAGCAATCATTCCCCCACTGGCTCAAGTCAAATAAGCCCAGAGATTCAAATTTCTGCAATTTGTAAATAGTCCCAAGAATAAACAAACAGAAGTATGGTTACTTATCCATTTACATTCAGAGGGATTGTCACATTCAAAAGCTCCCGTAAGGACAAATGATACTGTGCATTGGAAAGACTATGGAGGCTGCATTTTTCCAATTAATGTTTTCCTAATAAGGGTAATCATTAATTCTATCTTTAAAAAAAAGAAACTAAAACTGAAATAAAAAAGAAAGGGACTTCCTAAAAGTCACACCAGCTGCGTGTTGTATTAGGAATCATTCCAGCCTCCCTCATGCTGCAAGTCTCTCCACAAAGTAAAACATTTGGAAGCTAACGTGGACCCGAAGTAGCTGTTCTAGGCAGAAGGTCAAACATACTGAACATACTACCCGAGCCAAGTTTGGAGGAAATATTGAAAAGCACAGTAAATCTTACGGTGAGCTATAAATACTCATAAATACACTAAAATTTACAGTTCATTATGCTCCTGTTTTGTCCTTCTTGCTAAAGTCAAAAATCACACTCACCTTCCTTTTAATAGACATTTACTGTGCATTAGGAAACAAGCCACATAGTGATTCAAAATACTGCCAATTCTCAGCAGGTCAAATAGGTGCTGATTGCAGATTTAAACTAGGTTCATCCTTCTCAGTTTTACCTGTGAACATTGGATTTTCAATGCAGGATGCAGGGTGTGCGTGTATGTATCTGTGTGTGTGTGTACTCTTATATCACACTCTAAAATCATTATTGCCAGAAGCTGTCTCACCATTCAAACAAACGACAGAGAAATTGCCAGTAAGAACTTTCAGTTTTCTAATCTCATAAACTATGTAAAAATACCCACTAAAAAAGTAACTATATCATCTATGACAAAAATGCTAACCATAGATCCTTTATACAGCTCTGGAATCGTCACATAAAATCAATGTTTACAAGATTCTAACCTAAACAGTATTATTTTTAGCATGATGTTTTAATATTATTTCAGAAATAAACTTTCATGTAGAGATACTTAATGAATTTGTTTTTAGTTCCAGTCTATCTACCTAATGAAAGCACTCTCTCTATAAGAATAAAACTCTAATGAAATTGGAAATATGTTTATCACATAATATAGTGAAGAATCACAATAAGCATATAGAGTTTTGCACAATGTCTGGTCCAGAGACCAGCAATACTGGCCTCTCCGAGATCTTGTTTTAAAAAGTCCCTCTCTAGAAAACTGAAACAGAATGTCCATTTTAGCATAGCTCCTCCATTATTTTTGTGAATGCTAACGTTTGGGAGACATGGGTATAAAACAGTAGCTTGATTAACAAGCTATAGAATGTTGCAAGTATTTCCTAAGAAAAAAGTGAAACTATGCTTAAAATTCAGCAAATTACATTGGAACACTTTATTTTCTAACAATAGAAGAATAAGGTACATATTACTCAAAATTATTTTGCAGGGCACTGATCAAAATGCTTTTCAAATGATAGCCCACAGGTTTTAATCTTCTCTCCCCAAGTATATTCTCATATATTTTCATAAAATGTGAGTCTTGTCTCAACAACTATGGAAATTAAACTCAAATATAAATAATAAGGTCCTCGATAAGTCCCACTGACTAGAATATTGGCAGATTTTCTCTCCAGTATGATTTAATCTAACCAATTTATCTAACAGTTTTATTTTGCTTTAATCTTGATTTCTTTATAAATGCAATATGAAATATAACCACATCAAAAATAGAATAGAATTCTACAATGAAATATTTTCTTTCATTTCTCATAGAACTTTGGCCCATGGGTGCGAAGGATTTATCTTTCTTTGACAAAAGTGGCTTCTTTAGGTCAGGTCAGAAATCTACTGTGGCTGAGTGGTGGAGGCCCTCAGAGACTACATGAATTTATACCTGGCCATGGACAACAAATATTGTTGTTCTTTTAAAGAGCTATAAACACACCTACTGGGTTAGCCTTTCCAGAGATATTTTAAAAGAACTGATATCTACAGTGTTCTATTTTAGTCAAATGGAGCCAAATCTGAACAGCACCTGCCATCCAGAGTCTACCTCTGCTACTCTGGAATGTCCACTTTACCTGGTCTCTGCACAGAAATTCAGATTCACTGTTGTTCACTACTGTTCTCTGCCTTGTGGGGACACTGCGGATGCCTTGTGATTTTATTTTTGGTTTATTACTTTTTTTTTTTTTTAATTTGCCTGCTATGTTGAGAAATGGGCTTCCTGGGTGACTTAAACAGTAAAGAATCTGCCTGCAAAGGAGGAGACCCGAATTTGATCCCCTGGGGAGATCCCCTGGAGAAGGGAATGCTACCCACTCCAGTAGTTTTGCCTGGAGAATTCTGTGGACAGAGAGGCTGGCAAGCTATAGTCCACGTGGTCACAAAGAGTTGGACACAACTGAGTGACTAACACTCAGCACTTGAGAAAAGTAGCTTGTCATGTTGTTAGTACAGGTTTTAGACTGATGATATCTAACTTTACTTCTTTATCATTAACATTTCTTGTATAGTTACTATAGGGAAATTCTTCACCAGTATATTTAATTTCATCAATGTTTTGCTATTAATTTCTGTGCAATAGAACACAAATGACATGATTATTTATTAAAAGAGGGAGGAAAGAAGATACAGGATAAATTTAAAAGTTAGTCTTCTCTTAATGTACTTGTTTTTAAATTTGGAACCATAATATATTTAACACAATTTTTTAAAATCTCAAAAGAAAATAAGAACACCATCCTTAAAGTTGGAAA
>SJYQ01001863.1:0-12273 GCA_006410935.1 Redunca redunca | reverse complement strand
AAAGTACTAATTAACTGTCTTAATGTTTTGGCTTTTTAAATGTTCTCTAATCAATCATTTTTAAAAGGTATAAAAGATAGCAGCTTTTAGTAAGACTGTATTTAGAAACGGGCCTATTTAATCACTTTAATAGATATCACGCTACTTGAGTGAGTGATAAACGTTGTTCAGTCATGTCCAACTGTTTGCAATGCCATGGACAGTAGCCCATCAGGCTCCTCTGTCCATGGAATTCTTCAGGCAAGAATACTGGAATGGACTGCCATTTCCTTCTCCAGGGGATCTTTCCAATCCAGGGTGTCTGCTGAATTGTAGGCAAATTCTTTACCATCTGAGCCACCATAGAAGCCAATATGGCACTTCCTATTTAGCAAATGAAGGGTATGAAATGTTTCACAGTACTATCTACAGTTAACAGTGTTTTACGGTTTTTAAGGTTTTCGGAATCATGTGCAAAGACTTTTCCTCTGAAGCATCAGTGGCAATATTAATTTGATGCTTATCTTCATCCTCTTCAACTATCATCTCTATGAGGAGAAAACATCGATGCATCCTCCTCACCAATTACAAAATGAAACAAACACAAAGCAACATTCATGTTGGTTTCAGTTCCATAACCATAACATAACTGATCTGTTGTCACACAAAAGTAATAGACTATGTAGGAACTGTGACACACTGTCTGTTCTTAATTAAGCATTCAAATTCATTTTTTAAAAACTCTATGTAACCAAAGAAAAATAAACCAGCAGGAAGATTCAGTTTCAAAATCATTGATTTGGGATTCTGGCTAGTAAATGGTCTATGTCAAAAGCTATCCAGGTTTGTAACCGCTGCCTGTCAAATATTAGCTGCTGAACTTGACTGATAAAGGGGTGAATTAAATTACTAACTACTACAAAGGGCATTTGAGACTGGCTGGTGAGGCAGTCCTGACATCAAATGTAGCTTTACTGAAAATAGATAATTTATTTATTGGAGACTTGTGGAAGAAAGATTGATTATGAAGTTTGGAAAAAAGAGAAAGAGAAGAGAGAATAATAAAAGCTAAATAGTTTCATTTTCCCTCAAAAATGCTCCAACCAGAATTGTAACACAAGCGTTTCTACTTCTTGCAATTACTAAAAGACTCCAGCATTGTCAAGAAACCCAGATTCTAGTACTACAATACTTTGGTGAGTGCCCTAGATTCTTCATAATTTTAGAACTCTTTTAAAATTAATAAAACACCAAGGTTGTATTAGATCTATATGGTTTGTACTATCTTTTCCAGCTCTAAATCTTATAAATGCTATTTTTCTGGCATAGCATTAACTGTTGAAATAGAAGCTTAAATCTCTACACAAAAATATTTTAGAAAAAGTTTCAATATTAAAGGAAGAGAAGGAGATGGGAATATGGGACTTAAAGATATATCTTCTTATATAATTCTAGCATCCAAGGACAAAATGTTTCTGGAAAAGATTTTCAGACATGGAAAATTATTTATAGTTTTCTAGTTCTTAGGAGTATTTATATATTATTGGTTATTCTAATATTTTGTATTCAGACAGAGAAGTTTCTTTCCACATTTAATACAAATTTTATTTAATCTTTAGAGTGAAATTTTATTACAGAAGTATAATTTTCTATTTTACTAGTAAGAAGAAAGAATTCTGTTACAGGAAATTTATAGGGAAGTTCACAAGAGCACATATCTTTTAAACCATAGATCATATTTCTATTGGCAGAAACATAACTGGGAAAGACTCATAGACTTTTAGCTATAGAAATATTTACAAAAAACATATTCAAGATTTAGTATGCTATTCTTATGAAACTGCCTTCTCATTTTAATATAGAACCCTCAATAGTCCATATCTTTCTTTATTTACTGAAATTAAGCTAGTAGTGCTTGAGGTTACACTAAGATGATCAGTAAAAAGTAAGCCATCACTTAGTTGTTCAACACTGGCTTTCTCTTTATATGGCAATCAGCTTTGCTTCAATTCTGACTAAATTTTTTACCTACCATTTGACTTTGGAAAAACATTTATTTATTAGGTAAATTTAAGTTTGGCAAATTTTTGTGTTTTATAATAATTGTAAATGCTTATAATAATTGTAAATTTCAATAGCACATGAACCGTGAAATTCCAGATGTTCAAGCTGGATTTAGAAAAGGCATAGGAACCAGAGGTCAAATTGCCAACATCCATTGGATTATTGAAAAAGCAAGAGAGTTCCAGAGAAACATCTATTTCTGCTTTATTGACTATGCCAAAGCCTTGACTGTATGGATCACAACAAACTGTGGAAAATTCTGAAAGAGATGGGAATGTCAGAACACCTGACCTGCCTCTTGAGAAGTCCATATGTAGGTCAAGAAGCAACAGTTAGGACCAGACATGGAACAACAGACTGGTTCCAAATTGGGAAAGGACATCAATGCTATATATTGTCACCCTGCTTATTTAACTTATATGCAGAGTACATCATGAGAAACGCTGGGCTGGATGAAGCACAAGCTGGAATCAAGATTGCCAGGAGAAATATCAATAACCTCAGATATACAGATGATGCTACCCTTATGACAGAAAGGGAAGAAGAACTTAAGAGCCTCTTGATGAAAGTGAAAGAGGAAAATGAAAAAGTCGGCTTAAAGCTTAACATTCTGAAAATTAAGATCATGGCATCCAGTCCCATCACATCATGACAAATAGATGGGAAACAATAGAAATGGTGACAGACTTTATTTCTGGGGTCTCCAAAATCACTGCAGATGGTAACTGCAGCCATAAAATTAAAAGACTCTGGCTTCTTGGAAGAAAAGCTATGACCAACCTAGACAGCATATTAAAAAGCAGACATTAGTTTGCCAACAAAGGTCCATCTAGTCAAAGCAATGTTTTTTCCAGTAGTCATTTATGGATGTGAGAATTGGACTATAAAGAAAGCTGAATGCTGAAGAATTGATGCTTTTGAACTGTGGTGTTGGAAAAGACTCTTGAAAGTCCTCTGGACTGCAAGGAGATCCAATCAGTCTATTCTAAAGGAAATCAGTCCTGAATATTCACTGGAAGGAATGATGCTAAAGTTGAAACTCCAATACTTTGGCCACCTGATGCGAAGAACTAACTCACTGGAAAAGACCCTGATTCTGGGAAAGATTGAAGGCTGGAGGAGAAGGGATGACAGAGGATGAGATGGTTGGATGGCATCACTGACTCTATGGACATGAATTTGAGTATGTTCCAGGAGTTGGTGACAGACAAGGAAGCTTACAGTGCTGCAGTCTATGGGGTCACAAGGACATGATTGAGTGACTGAACTGAACATTTTTTTGAAAGATGCAATATTAAAAAATTATTGCCTTCCATAGCTTATTTGTTAATGAAAAGTGTATTTGTGAAATAACCTCCATTTTATTTACCCCTATTAATTAAAATGTGTAGATTTATATTTATGAATTGTTTCTCGAGTTCTAAAGCTGTTTTCCAACTTTGGTATTATGGAAAGAAGTAGCCCAGTGGTTGATTAGGAAAGAACTGACTTGGTCGTTAAGAATGCCAAAATGGGACTGGTAATTCAATCATAGGAATCAAAATCACTGGAGGATACATGCTGACCAAGATACAGTATTTTGCCTGTGTTTTGACTATTTTAAAATTTCATTTCAGAATGGGACATGGCTGGAGCTGCAAGAGAATATATGCAAAAATATGACAGTGGTGGCAGGTGGTGGAGGACAACTGTTACAAGTAAGGCCACCAGGGGTCAAATGGAGTTACGACTATGAGTACATAAACATTTAATTCTCTATGTGGGTGTGTGTGGAGTCAAGGGGGCTGGGGGTGGGGGGTTGAAAATGCCAAAATGCAAATCATAATTATGCATTAAATGTTTTTATTTGTTACTTAGTTCACTGAGAATTAAAATTATATTGAAGTAAGCAATCAAAAAACATGCTTTTAGGCAACCAAGTGCTGATAGAATGAATAAAACACAATCTCTGCCTTCAAGGAATGCAGAAAAAACATCACCCCCGCTCTTTTGAAGTTTAGAGTTTAACTGGGAAAATAGAAACAGAAATGCTATTTTGGAGAAAAGGGCAAAATTATACAGTAGTTCAGGAATGAGTGACATAAGCTCTAGCTAAGAGTGTTACCGTTTGAGCAGAGTATTATAAAAAGGAGTGTGGATTTCTCAGAAAAAAGACTGAAGAAAGGAACAAGGATAGGCAGAACAATCCACAGCAGCTTTGGAAATCATAGGCAGCCAGTAAGGTGTGGTGAAACAGAACATGTACAGTAGAGAAGTTCCAAAGGCTGGTGTAGGAATGGCAAACAGCCAGGTGACACTGAAGCCCACAAATTACATGGTTATCAGCCCAGAGGGTGGTGATCTTCACTCTCTCTGACCTGAAAACCCATTTTTAGAAAGAAATATGTAATTACATATATGTATTATATATGAGTAGTTTGCACATATACATACGCATAGGTCCCTGGAGAAGGAAACGGCACCCACTCCAGTATACTTGCCTGGAAAATCCCATGGATAGAGGAGCCTGATTGGCTACAGTCCATGGGGCCGCAGAGTCAGACAGAACTGAGCACACACACAGAAAGCACACATGCATATGCATATATGCAAAATAACAGTAAGACATAATCACTTCACTGTTTAAAAATAAAATCTATAGGCAGCTGATTAATAAAGTTAACTACAAAAAGCAACTTAATAGAAGAAAATTTTAAGACATAAATGCCCAGGTATGACTGCGTTAGAAGACACAATAAAGAACTGAATCACTAAAGACAGAATCACTTATAAATGCAGGCTGATTCAGGCATGTTGTATTGGCAGCATAAATACCCTAACATGGTTGTTATATGTGATATAATTTTCCTAAGTGGTGAATTTTTTAAAATTTTCAAGACTCATTAATGTTTCAGCATGTGCATTATTCTCTTTATTGTCAAATAAAATTCTTTTGCATAGGTAAATCACATTTATTTAATCAATTATTGGACACGAGTTACTTCCATTTTTTGTATATTATCAGCAGTGCTGCTATGAACATTCCCATGATGGCACTTCTTACCCATAAAAATTAAAATATTATGTTTTTAGAACAGCACCATTAAATAAATGAAAAGGGAATCCATAGGCCAAAATAAAATATTCACAACATAGAAACTGTCAAAGATCTTGTATCTAAGATGTAAAAACAATGCTTACAAAACAGTCATAATAGGGTAAATAATTAAAAGTGTTGAAATGATTGGAACAATACCTTCACAAAGGATTATGTACAAATAGATGATGAATTCAAGAAATAATGCTTAATATTAATCAACAGCTGCTGCTGTTGCTGCTGCTAAGTCGTTTCAGTCGTGTCCGACTCTCTGCAGCCCCATAGATGGCAGCCCACCAGGCTCCCCCGTCCCTGGGATTCTCCAGGCAAGAACACTGGAGTGGGTTGCCATTTCCTTCTCCAATGCACCAAAGTGAAAAATGAAAGGGAAGTCGCTCAGTCGTGTCCGACTCTTCGTGACCCCATGGACTACAGCCCACCAGGCTCCTCCATCCATGGGATTTTCCAGGCAAGAGTACTGGAGTGGGGTGCCATCACCTTCTCCACTTAATCAACAGCAAGCAATAAGGAAAATTAATGTTAAAACCACAGTGAGATTCCACTACAAATATATAAGAAAAAATAATTATAAAGACTGAAAATACCAAATGTTGATAAGGAACGTGGAGTAACTGGAACTCTCATACAGTTCTATGGGGAAAGTAAAATAATACAAACATTGTGAAACAGAGTCAAGCAATATCTTGTAAAATTAAACATACACATACCAAAGAAATTTGTTTTTAAGGTAAAATGATGGCTAAGTAGAATAAAAGCAGTTAATCCAGATGACTATATGCTAAATTTTAGACCAGATTTGATAGATTCATATTAAGAGATTTTGAAATTTTCCTGTTTCACATAAATAAATTCAAAAATAGTATTATAACTGGGCTGCTACTGCTATTGCTAAGTCGCTTCAGTTGTGTCCGACTCTGTGCAACCCCATAGATGGCAGCCCACCAGGCTCCCCCGTCCCTGGGATTTTCCAGGCAAGAGTACTGGAGTGGGGTGCCATTGCCTTCTCCGATAACCGGGCTGGATACTGAATACTCAGTCAAAATCATATAGACATAACACTCCAACTCTTATGAATGATTTTAAAATTCACACTTTCCTATTGACATTTGGTCTAAAACTTTATACATCCATGACTGTCATTGATCATATTAAAATTCAAAGTCATTTCTACCTTTCGCTTGTTAACGTGTTGCTTTTAGATTTCTTTTTCTTTCAGAGTACAAAATATCTAGCCAATGACTCCTAAATATTTGGAGAGACATATAGAGCCTTAAAATCTGAAGAAGCAATCATCTTACTTTCCAGAAAAATATACCAAATTGCATGCACAGGAAGTTTAAGATATAATTTTACAGTCACTGATCCCCTAACACACATCTGCATACTTGTTAAAGATCTATAAACTCTGAAAAAAAATCCATGAAGCAAATATAATTTAGAAATGTTGAAAATATGAGATGGACAGACATAGCATCAAAATCTCTTTCACCTTGCCATAGATCTAACTATAATAGTAAACAAAACTCTTTATCACATGCCATTGAGTATTTTTTGAGGAACCAAAATTTGCATCATTATTGGAAGAAAATATTGGATAAATAACTGAGTACAATGACTCGCACATATAGTGCACTCAACATTTATTAGCTACTATTGATGCTCTTATTGGAACTATAAGATATCATCTGAAGATAACTTTCCAAAAGATGGTGAGTTTCCTTAATTCCATTACTCTTTTTAAGTGGTTGCTTCTCACTATTACTTTTACATTTGTATAACAAAGGAATACTATTTTTACTATGGACCCTAGAGTCTAGTATTGCACACATTCTTTTCCTTACATTATTATAGAACAAGAGAACTCTGATGATACACTGCTCCACACAAAGCTTCCTTGTGTAATATTAAGATAGATCATTTGCCAAAAGAATAACCTCACTAAGAGGCCAAAGGCATGGGAGCAACAAAAACGTCTTTATGTAATGATTGGTTCAGAGGCATCCTGTGCCTTGAAGCATGATTCAGATTTCCTCATTGGATTAATTCTGTACAGCTCTCACGCATAACCAAGTCCTTCACGAATCAACTCTCCTTGCTTCTAGAATTCATTAGGGATGTAGCTTCTCTTTAAAATAACTACAATCTTACTTTCTCCCAGTTTTGTTTTCAGCACAGAACAAAGGGGAGCTGAGTATTTAAATCCTTAGTTAACAATAAACATATTAGTAATGAAAGATAAAAATGGGATAGAAAACTTGGATACCCAATACACCATGCTGTTTTGGTTGAACTAAAGTTGCTCAAGTCTTAAGTTTACACAATTAAAATTCTAAATAAAAGAATACTTAATGATAAAGTTATACAGACCTAGGAATGAGAAATCTGGAAATGCTTCCTTCAAATTAATCATATTATGAGCTTATTATATTCAGAACATGAAATTAGAATAATGAAGAATGCCTCTTTTTAGTTTGAAGGTTTAAATCAAGCTCAGTAAATTTAACTGAGTAGATACTCAGGTCCCTTATAGCTTTTTTTCCCTCTCCTTTTGTTCTTTCTTTTTAGCATTGCTTTGCCTTTATTGCTGAAGCCTGGCTTGGAGAATTTTGAACATTACTTTACTAGCGTGTGAGATGAGTGCAAATGTGCAGTAGTTTGAGGATTCTTTGGCATTGCCTTTCTTTGGGATGACCTTTTCCAGTCCTGTGTCCCCTGCTGAGTTTTCCAAAATTGCTGATATATTGAGTGCAGCACATTTACAGCATCATCTTTCAGGATTTGAAATAACTCAAATGGAATTCCATCACTTCCACTAGCTTTGTTCATAGTGATGCTTCCTAAGGCCCACTTGACTTCACATTCCAGGATATCTGGCTCTAGGTGAGTGATCACACCATTGTGATTAGCTGGGTCATGAAGATCCTTTTTGTACAGTTCTTCTGTGTATTCTTGCCACCTCTTCTTCATATCTTTTGCTTATTAATACATATAAATGTATAGTTGGTCTTGTTCCTTCATTTCTACAATTTACCTAGAATAGTTTTGTTTATACCATTGCAAATAAATTAATTTTCTCTTAGTATTCTAGTTCTGCTAGTTTTCTGTATTTTCTATTCATTTAACTTCCTTGATCACATACCATATATCAATTCTACCTCTTAAATATCTCCAAATATATTCACTTTTCTTGATTCCATCAGACTTTTAAATTTCTTGTTTGGATTATAGTAGTATTTTCCAAGTCAGTGTCTTTAGTGCATGACTTGGTTTCCTTTTATCTGTTCCCTAAATTGGAAGAATTTTCCAAAATGCAGAGTCCATCAAGTCATCCCTTTTTATTCTACATTTGATGTCGTATTGATATGGTACCATTAAACTGTACTTTACATACACTAAATTTCTTTTTACATGTATGCATCCCAATCTCAGAAAATTGAAAAACATACTAAAAGCTTCCCATACATGAATGACAAAGTTCAATCAAGCATTGTAAAATGAAAATCAAAGGTGTTTATATTTCAGCCTCTGCTTGTCCTGTCTGCCTTGCTGCTTCTAACTGTGTAGCCTAAAATGTTTGTAGTTTTTGGAATCTAATATGATCTTGTTAGTGTCTGCACCTTTAACATGATGTTTCTTCTGATTAAAAGCCCTTTCTTCCTTCCTTACTTAAAATAACACTTCATTAATTGTCTTTCAAGGTTCTGCCTCGGAGCCACTTTGTAACCTATTCAAAAATAGATGTGTAGTTTAAAGGTCTGTCATGGGAGACCAACAACAACTCAAGGGCAAAGACCTTGTCTTACTAGTTTTTGTGTGCACATCACTTAATATCTACTTAATGCTTAGAAATATATGCCAATAAATACGGCAGTTTTGACTGTCTTCCTACATTTTCACTTCACTCCTCATACCACCTTAAGCCATACATTATTTTGGATAGACACACTTGGTCCTATTGACACTATCTGTCAAATACATTTTCAAAAAATTGTCAAAGCTAGGAGATAACGTGTAGTAGGGCAGAAAAGATGAGCTTAGATTTACAATTTATGCACTAGGAAACAACCAAGAAAATTTAAGTGGTATACAGTCAGACTGCATATTAGCATTATCACTTTGATGACAGTCTGAAAAACTAATTGGATATGGATGAGGATCATGCCAGGGTGATCAGTTTGGAAGGAGGCTGTTATAACAGCCAGGAGAGAAATACTGAGTACTGAGAGTAGGCAGGAAAGAAATACCTGAGAGGTAAAATCAACAAATTTTTGTTAAGAGAAGTAGGGCTGAATTAGAGTTAAGGAAAATTAGAGTCAAGGGAAATTCCTATTTTTCAGCCTTTCCCTGCCAAATCAGAAAAACAGGTCAAAATTTTGAGGTTGGTATATGGGGCAGTGAATGTGCATAGTAGATAATCAATTTCTGTTCCAAATATGTTAAGCTTGAGAAATATATGGGACATCGAGCAAGAAGATTCAGTTCAGCTCAGTCGTGTCTGACTCTTTGCAATCCCATGAACCACAACACGCCAGGCCTCCCTGTCCATCACCAACTCCCAGAGTCCACCCAAACTGATGTCCAGTGAGTAGGTGATGCCATCCAACTATCTCATCCTCTGTTGTCCCCTTCTCTGGCCCTCAATCTTTCCCAGCATCAGTGTCTTTTCCAAAGACTCAACTCTTTGCACCAGGTGGCCAAAGTATTGGAGTTTCAACTTCAACATCACTCCTTCCAATGAACACCCAGGACTGAACTCCTTTAAGATGAACTGGTTGGATCTCCTTGCAGTCCAAGGGACTCTCAAGAGTCTTCTCCAACACCATAGTTCAAAAGCATCAATTCTTCAGCACTCAGCTTTTTTAATAGTCCAACTCTCACATTCATTCATGAGCACTGGAAAAACCATGGTCTTGACTAGATGGACCTTTGATGATGAAGTAATGTCTCTGCTTTGTAATATGCTATCTAGATTGAACATAACTTTCCTTTCAAAGAGTAAGCATCTTTTAATTTCACGGCTGCAGTCACCATCTGCAGTGATTTTGGAGCCCCCCAAAATGAAGTCAGCCACTGTTTCCACTGTTTCCCCATCTATTTGCCATGAAGTGATGAGACTGGATGCCATGATCTTCGTTTTCTGAATGTTGAGCTTTAAGCCACCTTTTTCACTCTCACTTTCATCAAGAGGCTCTTTAGTTTTTCTTCATTTTCTGCCATAAGGGTGGTGTCATCTTCATATCTGAGGTTATTGATATTTCTCCCAGAAATCTTGATTCCTGCTTGTGTTTCCTCTAGCCCAGCATTTCTCATGATGTATTCTGTATTTAAGTTAAATAAGCAGGGTGACAATATACAGCCTTGACATACTCCTTTTCCTATTTGGAACCAGTCTGTTGTTCCATGTCCAGTTCTAACTTGCTCTCTGACCTGCATACAGGTTTCTCATGAGGCAGGTCAGGTGGTCTGGTATTCCCATATCTTTCAGAATTTTCTACAATTTATGTGATCCACACAGTCAAAGGCTTTGGCATAGTCAGTGAAGCAGAAATAGATGTTTTTCTGGAACTCTTTTGCTTTTTGATGATCCAACAGATGGTGGCAATTTGATTTCTGGTTCCTCTGCATTTTCTAAAACCAGGTTGAACATCTGGAAGTTCACGGTTCACATATTGCTGAAGCCTGGCTTGAAGAATTTTGAGCATTACTTTACTAGTGTGTGAGATGAGTGCAATTGTGTAGTAGTTTGAGCATTCTTTGGCATTGCCTTTCTTTGGGATTGGAATGAAAACTGACCTTTCCCAGTCCTGTGGCCACTGCTGAATTTTCCAAATTTGCTGACATAATGAGTGCAACACTTTCACAGCATCATCTTTCAGGATTTGAAATAGCTCAACTGGAATGCCATCACCTCCACTAGCTTTGCTCTTCTCTTGTGTTGTTAGAAGAGGGTGTTTGCTATGACCAGTGTGGTTTCTTGGCAAAAGTCTATTAGCCTTTGCCCTGCTCCATTACTTATTCCAAGGCCATTTGCCTGTTACTCCAGGTATTTCTTGACTTTCTACTTTTGCATTCCAGTCCCCTATAATGAAAAGGACAAATTTTGGGGGGTATTAGTTCTAGAAGGTCTTGTAGGTCTTCATAGAACCATTCAAATTCAGCTTCTTCAGCATTACTGATAGGGACATAGACTTGGATTACTGTGATAGTGAATGGTTTGCCTTGGAAACAAACAGAGATCCTTCTGTCATTTTTGAGACTGCATCCAAGTACTTCATTTCAGACTCTTTTGTTGACTATGATGGCTACTCCATTTCTTCTAAGGGATTCCTGCCCACAGTAGTAGATATAATGGTCATCTGAGTTAAATTTACTCATTCCTATCCATCTTATTTCGCTGATTCCTAGAATGTCAATTTTCACTCTTGCCATCTCCTGTTTGATCATTTCCAATTTGCCTTGATTCATGGAACTAACATTCCCAGTTCCTATACCATATTGCTCTTTAGAGCATCGAACCTTACTTCTGTCACCAGTCACATCCACAACTGGGTGATGTTTTTGTTTTGGCTCCTTCCCTTCATGCTTTCTGGAGTTATTTTTCCACTGATCTCTAGTAGTATATTGGGCACCTACTGACCTGGGGAGTTCATCTTTCAGTGTCCTGTGTTTTTGCCTTTTCATACTGTTCTTTGGGTTCTCAAGGCAAGAATACTCTAGTAGTTTGCCATTCCCTCCTCCAGTGGACCACATTCTGTCAGACCTCTGCACCATGACCCGTCCGTCTTGGGTGGCCCCACATGGCATGGTTTAGTTTCATTGAGTTAGACAAGGCCGTGGTCCGTGTGATCAGATTGGCAAGATGGTTAGAACGGGTTTAAATGTATAAACCTAGAACCCTTAAGGCAGAAAGCAAAGAGGAACCAAAAAACCTCTTGATGAAAGTGAAAGAGGAGAGTGAAAAAGTTGGCTTAAAGCTCAACATTCAGAAAATGAAGATCATGGCATCCTGTCCCATCACTTCATGGGAAATAGATGGGAAAACAGTGGAAAAGTGTCAAACTTTATTTTTTGGGGCTCCAAAATCACTGAAGATGGTGACTGCAGCCATGAAATTAAAAGACGTTTACTCCTTG
>SJYQ01001862.1:2594-14864 GCA_006410935.1 Redunca redunca | reverse complement strand
AAAAAAAAAAAAACAGGTTTTTTAAAAAAATAATTTTGGATTTATAGAAAAGTTCCAAAGATGATACGGAGAGTTTCCACCTACCCCTCACTGTTTCCCCTGATGTTAATATCTTATATTACCTCAGTATTATTTGTTAAAACTAGGAAACCAACATTGATTTTTACTATTAACTAACCTGGCTCAGACGGTAAAGAATCCACCTGCAATGCATGAGATCCAGGTTCAATCCCTGGGTCAGGAAGATCCCCTGGAGAAGGGAATGGCTACCCACTGCTGTACTCTTGCCTGGAGAATCCCATGGACAGAGGAGCCTGGTGGGCTACAGTCCATGGAGTCTCAAAAAGTTGGACATGACTGAGCAACTAATACTTCAGCAACCTGTAGACTTTATTCAGATTTTACCACTTTGTCCACTAATGTCCTTTTTCTGTTCCAGGATCTTATCCAGGAGACCAAATTGCACTTAATCACTGTATTTCCTTAGGCACCTCTGGTCTGTGACAGTTTGTCAACCTTTCCTTGTTTCCTATGACCTTAAAAGCTTTAAAGAGTACTGGCTGGGTGTTTTGTGGCGTGCTCCTCAGTTTGGGGTTGTCTAATATTTCCCTCATGGTTATGGGTTTTTCTTGTAGCATACTGGAGGCACATGCTATCAATGTGGCTTTATCACTGATGATATGAACTACCAACACTTGATTAAGTGGTATAGGATTTCTTTACTGTAAAGTTTCTATTTTACCTCTTCTCATATTCTGTCTTTTGAACACAAGACACTAAATTCATCCATATTCATAGTGGGAAGGTAATCAAGCTCCATCTCTTAATGAAAAGGAAGATTTATTTATGCTATTTGGAATTATTCTGTAGGGAGATATATCTCTTACCCCATGGATTCAATCTTTATCTAAGACTTCAGGCTGTAATATCATACCACATTATTTGGGGGTGCTTTTGGGAGGGTCAGGTTGTTTCAGCATTGGCCACTGGGCACTCTGAGTTTCACATGGCACTTTGATATACCCTAATCCCTTTTCTTTGCTATCTGCAATAAACTACAAGATGCTGCAGGTTTATCTTGTATATACCCTGCCTTGAAGGGGCCAACTAGAATACAGTTTTTATCAGACATTTCTCCAAGGTTCCCTGGTTCCTTTTATTGGAGAACGGTATCAGAAATCTGGGTGCTGGTGCTGCTTATTCTGGGTTGTCACTGTTGCCATGGCCTCTCAGTGGAGAGGGCTATGAAACATACGTCAGTATGCTGACCCATGTGGGTCTCCCAAGTGGCTCAGTGGTAAAAAAAATCTGCATGCCAGTACAGGAGGCGTGTGTCTGATCCCTGGCTTGGGAAGATACCCTGGAGTAGGAAATGGCAACCCACTTCAGTGTTCTTGCCTGGAGAATCCCATGGATAGACAAGCTTGGCAGACCACAGTCCATAGGGTTGCAAAGAGTTGGACATGACTGAGAGACTAAACAACAACAATACTGACACATGTATACACACTTGTCTACAATTATGTCTGCATTTATCCACCTCTGGATATTTATGCTAACCAAATAGGGATTCATACTGATATCTCCAACTCTAATTCAGTACTACAGAGTTTGTCTAATCTTTCCTCCTTGAATAGCAATAATTTCCTCCTCTAACAATAAGAAACCTGGTTTTCACCATCCTTCATCCATTTATTTATTTATTCATCCTGAGACCTATATATAAAAAGCAGATTGAGAATTATTAGTTAACCTGAATCCTTGTGAGAAAGAAATTTACCAACCCAGTTTTTAGATGCACTTCTTTTGTCTTTAGCCTTACAGTTGCTCTTCAGAACACTGACAAAATTATTTAGCCAACTTCTTTTCCTCTCACTTGCTTCAGTGAGGTTATGTCACACATTTTAAATAATTTCATTTGTCGTAGTGTGTATTCATTTTTGAGATCTCCTGACATCCTGGTTGAATTTCTTTTAGTTTGCATATATTAAAGTTTACTCTTTTAGATGTACAATGCTGTGAGTTTAATGCATTGAATCGTATATCCACCACTCCAGTAGCATTTAGAGTAGATCTATCACCCAAAAATTCTACAGGTTTTTTTTTTGTTTTGTTTGTTTGTTTTGAGAGAGGAAACCACTGTGAGAAAGCACGTGGGAAAAAATCTTTCCCCTCAAATATTTGGCTCTATCTGATGATGTTAAGTTAAATTTTATTTCCATATTTCTAAAAAAAATTTTTTTAATTTTGCAGATACACTTACTAAGAATTCATAATTATAAGCTTTTAAACAATATTCATGAATGTGACTATCAACTACTACTTACTAATCTCAAAGGATGAGCCTCCCAGGTGGCTCAGTGGTAAAGAATCTATCTGCCAATACATGAGGTGCGGGAGATGCGGATTTGATCCCTGGGTCAGGAAGATCCCCTGGAGGAGGAGCTGGCAACCGTCTCCAGTATTCTTGCCAGGAAAATTTCAAGGACAGAATAGCCTGGTGGGCTGCAGTCCATGGGATTGTAAAGAGTTGGACACAACTGAGCTACTGAGCATGCATACAATCTCAGGGGATAACATCTGAGAATCAAACCTTATCTCTTACTTAGAGAGCAACTCACTGTAGAAAAGAAAAGAGAGGCTACACCATATGATCCAAGATCTCAAAGGGGTTGTGTATCATTGATCTCAGTCCCTCACAGTTTTGGTCATACGTGTCAGCTGAGAAAGATAGTCCCAAAATATCTGGGTCATTATACCTTTGTAAAGAGTAATCAAAAGAACCAGTCACTCAAAATCAAAGCTGTACTTTGATTCTAGACAGAGATCCACAAGCAACAGCCTCTTTAGCTAATATCACCCAGATCAATGGGTAGCTGAGGGTGGAAGTACTGTCCCTACTACAGCATGTCCTGTTTATATACTTTGTGCTTTTTTTTTTTTTTTTTTTGATTCGTTGTTATTTTGTCTGTTCTTCTCAGAGGCTTACTATTCAATTTCAGGGGTTTGAATTACTAACATAACTGCCACATAGCTGACAGAAGTCCAAGGTGGGACTACAGCCACCTTACTAAATGAAAGGTGACTCTTAAATGTCATGAAAGAATCTTGAGATGTGGGTTCTCAATTTCCACCATCAGCTAGACCAAGTTCAGTTCAGTTCAGTTCAGTCACTCAGTCGTGTCTGACTCTTTGCGACCCCATGAATTGCAGCGCACCAGTCTTCCCTGTCCATCACCAACTCCTGGAGTTTACTCAGACTCATGTCCCTTGAGTCGGTGATGCCATCCAACCATTTCATCCTCTGTTCACTTCTCCTCCTGCCTTGAATCTTTCCCAGCATCAGGGTCTTTTCCACTCAGTCAGTTCTTCACATCAAAGAATTGGATGTGAAGTATTGGAGTTTCAGCTTCAACATCAGTCCTTCCAATGAATACTCAGGGCTGATTTCCTTTAGGATGGACCAGTTGGATCTCCTTGCAGTCTGAGGGACTTTCAAAGAGTCTTCTCCAACACCACAGTTCAAAAGCATCAATTCTTTGGCACTCAACTTTCTTTATGGTCCAACTCTCACATCCATACATGACTACTGGAACAACCATAGCTTTGACTAGACTGACCTTTGTCGGCAAAGTTACGTCTCTGCTTTTTAATATGCTGTTTATAGATTGGTCATAGCTTTTCTTCCAAGGAGCAACCATCTTATAATTTCATGGCTGCAGTCACCATCTGCAGTTGTTTTGGAGCCCAAGAAAATAGACTCTGTCACTGTTTCTATTGTTTCCCCATCTATTTGCCATGAAGTGATGGGACCAGATGCCATGATCTTAGTTTTCTGTTTGTTGAGTGTTAAGCCAACTTTTTCACTCTCTTTCACTTTCATCAAGAGGCTCTTTAGTTATTCTTCGCTTTTTGCCATAAGGGTGGTATCATCTGCATATCTGAGGTTACTGATATTTCTCCCGGCAATCTTGATTCCAGCTTGTGCTTCATCCAGCCCAGCATTTTGCATGATGTACTCTGCATAGAAATTAAATGAGCATGGTGACAATATACAGCCTTGATGTACTCCTTTTCCTATTTGGAACCAGTCTGTTGTTTCATGTACAGTTCTAACTGTTGCTTCTTGACCTGCATACAGATTTCTCAAGAGGCAGGTAAGGTGGACTGGTATTCCCATCTCTTTGAGAATTTTCCACAGTTTATTGTGATCCACACAGTCAAAGGTTTTGGCATAGTCAATAAAACAGAAATAGATGTTTTTCTGGAACTCTCTTGCTTTTTCGATGATCCAACGGATGTTGGCAATTTGATCTCTGGTTACTCTGGCTTTTCTAAATCCAGCTTGAATATCTGGAAGTTCACAGCTCATGTACTGTTGAAGTCTGGCTTGCAGAATTTTGAGCATTACTTTGCTTGTGGGTGAGTTGAGTACAATTGTGCAATAGTTTGAACATTCTTTGGCATTGCCTTTCTTTGGGATTGGAATGAAAAGTGACCTTTTCCACTCCTGTGGCCACTGCTGAGTTTTCCAAATTTGCTGGCATATTGAGTGCAGCACTTTCACAGCATCATCTTTTAGGATTTGAAATAGCTCAGCTGGAATTCCATCACCTCCACTAGCTTTGTTCGTATGTACAGCACACTTGAACCAAGTTACCATGCACCTAAACAGTGATGCTATATATAGCTATTTGTTGCAAAAATTTAGTTTTAAACTCGATGTGAGCCCCTGCTCTGCACCTTTTTAGCTCAATGACTTTGAAAAGTTAACTTCTCTGAACTTACATTTCCTGTCTTCCATTTTAATATGGTTTTTATGTAGAACAACTGAGAAATTACACTTTGATATACTTGATAGTGTTTATGTATATTTTATTTCCATAGATGATTGCTTGAATAATGGGGTTAGAGATAAAGAGGCTACTGAAGCTAGGAAAGAAAAATTAACATTATACTTTGAGTAAAGCAGCAGGATAGGAAACTTCCCAGGCCCCTCCAATGAGAACATCCAATACCCCTAGTTCTCCCGAGAACACAGCTTGAGACTAGTGTGTTGTGAACTTTGTCTGTGATACATGCATCTCTGAAACCTCATTGTTCACTTTAGAAATAGATATAAAATGCTCCATAGGCTTTGCAAACTAAAAGTCTAAATCTCTCATTTTACTGTTAAGAGACTGAAGTCAAGGTAAATTAAGATAGTGAACTTCATAGCAGCTGATACAGGATGGCTAAGATCCAATCTATTGTAAATTTATTGGTTATTCGTTTTGTTCACAACATGGTAGAATGAGCACTGCTGAAGGTCGGCTTTGGATGAACAGAACTCACCAAAATTCTTTGGCCTGCTATTTAGCTGTTCAGTTCAGTTCAGTGCAGTTGCTCAGTCGTGTCCTACTCTTTGCGACCCCATGAATCACAGCACACCAGGCGTCCCTGTCCAGCACCAACTCCTGGAGTTCACTCAGACTCACATCCATCGAGTCCGTGATGCTATTAGGCTCCCATTATATTTTGTCCCCCTCTCTTCTTTTCCACACCTATCCTTTTAAGGAACGGCTGCCAGATGTCTTTTTAAAAGTATAGTTTGGCATCTGTCACAATTTAATGCAGTTAAATTCTGTGCATAGTTAGGNGGAGACAATTGTAATATTGCATAAAGGCCATGAGGGCCTACATAGAACTGTCCTGTAGAAATTTCATATTGGACTGAAAATAATCGATGCTGAAAAATTAAATTTAAAGGTGCAGTTTTGCCTGCTTATTTGATAGAATTGTTTACTTTGCCCACCATCTCATGGAAGACTAGAGTGATCTTGTATTGCTCTCTTCTATATGCTAATAGGACCAATATTTGCATAAATTAAAATTGTAACAATTACTTCCATTTTCTGGGAACTACACTGTACGCACGTGTGTGTGTGTGTGTGTGTGTGTGTGTGTTAAATTGCTTCAGTCGTGTCTGACTCTTTGCGACCCCATGGATTGCACCCTGCCAGGCTCCTCTGTCCATGGGATTCTCCAGGCAAGAATATTGGAGTGGGTTGCCACGTCCTTCTCTGGGGGATCTTCCAGGGATTGAACGCCTCTCTTATGTCGCCTGCATTGGCAGGCGGGTTCTTTACCACTAGCGCCACCTGGGAAACCCCAGTGGAACTACACTACCAGCTGGATTTTCACCTATAATCATAACTTTATTTTTCAAATTAATTATTTGACTCCCTATCTTAATATTAAGTCCAACCTTTCTCTTTAGAGGCCTTTTACTCCTCCAAATGGCAAATTACCCATGTCATCTGGGGACTTAACACAGTTCAACGTAGTTGGAGGCGGTTGCATCAGTCAGAGTTCAAACCAAAAAACAGAAACGCTGGGG
This sequence comes from Redunca redunca, assembly GCA_006410935.1. Classification (NCBI taxonomy): domain Eukaryota; kingdom Metazoa; phylum Chordata; class Mammalia; order Artiodactyla; family Bovidae; genus Redunca; species Redunca redunca. The sequence continues at coordinate 8,485 of SJYQ01001862.1, read as the reverse complement.
TGATATAAATATTAACAGGTGATTTATATAGGGACCTGATAGTGTGTTATTGTAGGAGCTGTTTAAAGATTCTTCATAAGACTTTTTTTTTTTTTTTTTGTCTTTGCTTCAGGTGCTCAAGCCCAAAGCCAGCAGCATCTAGGAAGGAGAGACGGATGTGAAGTGGGAAAGCAAGGATGGACTGGAAGCCATGAGGAATAGCTGGACCCCACAGGGACAGACTGGAACTTGTGTTGATCTTTTACTGCCCCTAGACCTCTAACTCTGATGATGTGAGTGCCCTGCAGAAGTGGCACTCTCTGTTATGGAGCTGGTGAAGCTGAAAGACAGGAGGGGACACTGGTGCAGCTGTGGCCCGGGCTTGCTGCCTGACACTATGGTAGGCCAGCAGATCATGTGTCCTTGAGCCTACTTTCTGAGCATAAAACAAATACTTTACCTTTGGCTTCCAAATCTTTCTCCAAATGCCTCTTATAGCACAAGCAATCTCAGAACCATGCAGAGGACTCTGAACAAAGTTTTAGCTCATAGTACAAATCCTGAACAGAGGTAAACCTGCTTCTAAACAGCAAATGAAAAAAGAATTGGGTAATTAATCTGCTCTTGCTGTTGTTCTTACCACCACTTGAGTGTCACCAGAAGTTCCACGTGTTCTTTCCAATGTTGTGTTGATTTCGTTGTTAGTATACATCCCATCCAACTGTGCAGGGCTGCCCCAAACTTGGGATTCTAGTTAATAACTGTTTTGTGTCTTGTTTTAAACCACAGTGCTTGGTTCAAAGTCACTGGGTTCTTTGGGGACTTTTAAGGTCCTTTCCTGACAGCAGACCTTGGTAGGGACTGCCACTTGCTCACAGATCCCCAGGCAGTTGTCCCTAACTTTGAATCTCAGTGAGTAGGAACTTGGGTCAAGTTATTTTCCATTCCAGAGTCTAATCTCATTATGTAGATTCCTCAACTTGCTCCCAAGGGGCCATCAAAAATATCCATTTTAAGGAGTATTATCAAAGCAAAATCATGGCCAGGCCACAGAATGTCTTATTATACCCTTCCTCCCCAGCAAATATTTGCAAAGAAGGGTGTGTTATACTTCACCCGGGTGTTGGGGGAAAGGCAAGCCTCTGCATTCACTTACACAAAAAACAGGTGTAAAACAAAACTAAATATTACTATTGAACAGTAACTGGAAATCCAGTACCCCAAACTGACATTAAATAAAGTTTAAAACAATATATTTTTAATTGCAACTTAACCTTTTATAAACAGTTGAAGAAGGTGTGAAGCAATGCATGTGTGTCTAATGGGATATTTCTTCCAATATTATCAAAGTTATCGATAAGTATAAAAAACTCACTAGTGTAACATTAAATTATTATTAAAGTTAGATATATATTTTCACATATTAGAACTTCTTATATTCCTGGCTGGTATCATAGGAGATGGTAGTCCCAAGAGGGCTTTCTAGAAGGTAATCCTGTGGGAATTCTCAAGCCATGAAAATTTAAGAGAATTGAAAGTGCAGAGTATACAATGCTATGTGATTAAGTTTAATTCTTTCCACCCTCTATGTGCTCAAATTAATCACTGTTAACATATGAATTCAGAAAATGTGGACAAAGCAAGTTATTTTTTCTAGAATGATGAATTATCTTGTTAGGAATTTATCTACCGACCTCTCCCCTTTTCCTTTTCTGTCATAGAGAATGAGAGTCTGTGTATGTGTGTCTGTAAGCATGTGTGTATGATCAAGTGTATATATTCAAGGAACAAGACTATGGTTTGTTTTATTTTAAAGAATAAACATATTTCTGAAATTTTCAGCTCATCTGAAGAAACTAATCTTTAAAGTTCTAAAAGTGAAAAAAATGGCCATTTTCAGAGTATCAGAAATGAGAAGGTAGATTCAATAAGGCTATTAATTTTTTCACTAGAATTATGAAATTTAGAAGTCAATCATAAGAGAACAAAGGAAAAGAGGCATAGCTAAACTCCTTATTTATTTCTATAGATATAAGGGGTAAAGAAGGAGGAGTAAAGAAACCAAGTGAAGGAGGGAGAATGTGAAGAAGGAAAGGGGGGAGGCACAGGAGGGAGATGGAAGAGGCAATTTCTACTGTGGAAAGCAGATCAAAGACAACAAGCTAATCTAGTAAACTAAATCTTAAAGTCCAGCCTTCTGAGGTGAAGCCCAGCTGGAGCTGGAGTGCAAGGCTTTCAGGATGGCAGGCACTGCACACATTCTTGGTTCTCTTCCTCCTCTGACACATCTGAGGTACTGGAAGACTCATCTGAGTTGGTTTCCACCACCTCGATTCCAGTAGCTCCCCAGTGTGGGCAATGTCCTGTCTGTGTCAGGTGACACGTGAGGAACCAAAGCATGTGGCTTTCGAACAGATTAGTATGGTGCTGTCTGTCTTTATCTTGTCCCTGCTTGTTCCTCTTAACCACACTGTTTAAGCCAGCAAGGCAAGTGATAACTTTAGCTGTGGGTACCCAGATCTTAGCATGGTCTAGGCTGCTGGTCGCCATCACAGGTAGGTAAGGGTGGGGTTGAAGACAGTTAATAGTCCCTCCTTTATCCCCTTCCATGTACTGAACAATCTGGCAGGATGACTTCTCCCAGAAGATGTGCTTGCAAACACTGCCACTCATGACAAACTCACTTCTGGGACCATAGAAATTGACACCTTTGACTGTGGCATTATTTCTGTGCCCCTCGTGTCTTTTCACATATTGGGCTCCATCACCATGAGAAGAATTGAAGAGGTAAATATCCTCATCATTGTAACTGGCCAGGAGCTCTTTGCCATTGTGACTGTACACAAGGCAGGTGATGTGAGCTTTAGCGTCACAGTTGAGCAGGTGATAAGGACAGAATTTCTTTAGTACTCCATTATTATCGCTTTCATTAATCTACATCTGGTCCTAAATTCTTACAAATTGATCTCGTCCCCCCACTGCAAAATGGTAATTATTGGCAGGATTCACATAGATTGAATACAGCCCCACTCTCTTCTTCTCTCTGGTGACCACCACTTTTGAAGCTGGCTGGCCGTGTCTGAGATCAGTGGCAAAGACAATTGCATCTTCACCTGAAGTGAGGAACTTAAAAGGGGAATCAGGATCCACACCCAACTTGTGGGAGGCTCCCCTGTGCTGGGCCACACATTTAGTTTTCTCACGGTGTGGGAGAAAAGACAGCTTGGCTATGCGGCTCTGCCCATCACAGCCACACGTGGCCAGGGTGGTATCACCACAGTGGGGAAGGAACTTGGTCTGAAAAACATTATTTCTATGACCACTCTCAAACTCCAGTACTGGCTGCCGATGCACCCAGTCCCACAATATCACTTTCAGGTCATCACTGCTAGTGGCCAGCCAGGTGCCACGCTGGTTAAAGGGCACAGTGTTGACACAAACATTGTGGCCTGCAAGCCAATACTGCAGGTGGAGATGCTGCACAAACACTCTTGCCCCACGGGCCTCATACACAAAGCGGGCACTTGAACCCAGCTGCCGCTCTCAAAGAGCATTCAGGACTTTCCAGCGTGGGTTGGGGAGGGTGGATATCTAGGAAGCTACCCATTCCTCCAGGGCCGGATCCTCGGCATATAAATACTGGGCTTGGGCTTGGTTAGCCTCATGGAACTGTGCCTGAGGCCACTTTTCTTGTGCCAATGCTTTCTCCACTTCTCCCTGTCCTGGCTCTCCAAACTGGTACTGGAACTGGTTTCTATCACCCATTAAGAAATGTACAGCATCTCCCATGCTTTCCAAATCAATGTTTTTATTGGTACTTGCTGTGTCAGCACCTTGATTTGCTCTGCCGGGCTGGCCAGGGCTGCCAGCATCGCCAGCACCACCACCATTTCTGGTCACTTCTGCATTGGCGCCACCTGCCTCCACGCCGGAATGCTCCTCGGAGTTTCTCTTTATCTCAGATTGGCCGTCTTTGATGCTCACGTAGTCAGACATCTCTTAAGGATGCTTGCTCTAATCTGTCTGGGAAAAAAAAAAGTCTTTGAACCCTGTAGAAGACAGTAGGCTGGCAGTGAAAAAGCTACAACTGAGCGACTTCACTTTCACTTTTCAGTTTCATGCATTGGAGAAGGAAATGGCAACCCACTCCAGTGTTCTTGCCTGGAGAATCCCAGGGACGGGGGAGCCTGGGGGGCTGCGGTCTGTGGGGTCGCACAGGGTCGGACATGACTGAAGCGACTTAGTGGCAGCAGCAGCAGCAGCAGCAAAATACAAACAGCTAAATGCAAAGGGGTGGGGCAAGCGCTGCCTAAGGCATTACGAGTACGGGAGCCGGTAAGGTTCAAAAGACTTCATCTCATTTCGAGACTGCTTAGATTTTTCCAGAATCTAAGCCACACCCCCGGAAGACATCTTGTATTGTCCGTTGCTGCGCATACCGTTATACTGAAGTTTGATACAGATGGTGTTTTGAAGAATATTTTTATTAGAAAGTCATCAGCAAAGGTACTCTTCAGGCAAAACGGCTACGGTAAGACTCTCAGTGCTCTTCTTAAAGATAATGTATAGTATGGAAAGTGAAAGTGAAGTCCCTCAGTCGTGTCCGACTCTTTGCGACGCCATGGTCTGTAGCCCACCGGCTCCTCAGTCCATGGAATTTTCCAGGCAAGAGTCCTGGAGTGAGGTGCCATTTCCTTCTCGAGGGGATCTCCCCAACCCAGGGATCGAACCCGGGTCTCCCGCACTGCAGGCACCCACTTTACCGTCTGAGCCAATTTCTTCATGTACAGTATGAAATGAAGAAATACACAACTGCAAGGAAAGATTGCTAAGGTCCCGAGTTAGTGAGTTTTGGACATGAAAGAAATATTTCAGTAAATCAAAGAGCTTGAGAGAAACCTTGAGAGTCCTAATTGGTGGAAATGGCATGTGTGTGCTAAGTCGCTTCAGTCGTGTCAGACTCTCTCCATGGGATTCTCCAGGCAAGAATACTTGAGGGGTTTGCCATTTCCTTCTCCAAGGGATATTCCGACCCCGGGATCTTCCTACCCAGGGATCGAAACTGTGTCTCTTGTCTCTTGCACTGGCATGCAGGTTCTTACACTCTGACTAGTGAATTGCATTTTAGATTTAAAAATGAATATTTTTTTTACTATGAATAGATNTGCATTACATATACTTTTACTAGAAAAATTCATTATTCATCTGAAATGCAAATTTAACCGTGTCATGTACAATAATTTTATTTGTTATATCTGGCAGATATTCTTAGAAGAGTAATTTAGTCCCTCAATGTAATCAAAGCTGAAATTAACTGGTCAAGTTAAAGTTGACATTGAAATGAGTAACAGCTTTGCCAATTTCAAACAGAAACACACCATTTTTCTCTTTCCAGCATAGATTCTATATATTTATTTGGAGTTAATTCAATTTAAGGTATTTAGGGAATGCCAAGACAATATTATGAAAAAACAATCTGTGATGTAATACAACTATGAAAATACTTTAAACGTCTCCCCAGCTATGTCAGAGGCTTTTTGCCTGGCATGGGGTGAGGGGCAGGGGGTGGTGCGGCAGGCAGCGAAGGTTTAGGGGAAAAAAAGCGCTTTCAGAGGAAGTTAATTGGTATTGCGGTGTTAACTTTAGAGCTTCTCCAAACGAATTATCTAAGGTGATGTCAGTAAATTTTCAACTACAGTAAACTGCTGACTAAGAATGCCAGAATGAAGAAAACAAGGTTTCCCCGAGTGATTGCAGGGTCAATGCAAAATTGATTAAACATAGATGTATAAAGTTTTCTAAAGAGAAAGAATGGTCCCAAAGCTAGTAGTAATGGAAAGACACATAAAGGAATATTCATAGCAATTTGTAAAGAATAGCACAGCAACTTGAAAACTACGTGAGAGCCTTTC